>JAUYWV010149033.1:0-18801 GCA_032274565.1 Nematoplana nigrocapitula
GTTTAGGGACAAATTAATGATCACCTACTTAATACATTAGACAGGTAAAGAAGCTCGTTACACACCTCGCGCCGGAGATGAATTGACGGCAACTCGGAATCGCTCTGCGATTCCTCGTAGCTAGTCAATTCACCTCCGAGCGCTCGGAGTATAACTCTTACGAAGTGTATAAACCCGAAACTGGAATAAGGCAGCGTTTATTCTAAGTTGCAGCCACGCATAATATGTGCAGTCACCAAATGCTTTGAGCAGATACCACGAGGATTTTGTCTAGTTACCAAAAACTGTTTCCTTTTATATAAAAGTCTGTATTATTATTTGTTTATAAAAATTTATGTGCTTGCTTCATTTTTTTAAATAAAAGTTTGTATTCATGTTTCATTTTTTACATAAAAGTTTGTATTATTTATTTATTTATTTTTATTGTTTAAATGTTGTCAATCGGCGAAATTCGTAAATATAGAATCATATTTCTAAAACATATAGACAATTAATTTCATATATCAAACCTTTTGCATTTTCAGTCAAATAGCCTATATTTGGTCTTTCATAATATATGTAAATGTAAAAGTAATGAGTTGTGTAGATACCAAAAAACTTAAAATAAGCCCTGGAATGAGGTTGATTCGAAATAGTTTATAGTGAAAAGATGCATGCCAATCCGATTTCGAGAAAATGAAGAGAATTGAGGAGAATGAAAGAGTGCATCCGTCGTGAAAAGGAGGAAAGCGAGAAATAAATATCCCTGGTTAAATGGTCCTGCGTTAAATAATGATGATGAAGAAAAAATGGAATACAAAATCTAGAGAATCTCAGCGATGAACGTGGCATTTTGACGCTTCACCCAAGGATACTTAGTGATTGGTTTAGAGAGGGGACAGCAAACTTTCTGATTCCGCGGGCCAAATCAAGACCCGGTCGAGGGCCGCGGGCCAGACGAACAGAACAACATCGAAAAATCCAATTTGAAACACTTTATTGAAAATTTAAGAAAATTAATGCGCCGAGTGGTGCTGTCTGTTCTTGCACAGCCTGACAATGTCGGGTCGAAAGGATGAAGGGGAGAGGGGATCTCTCTCTTTTGGGAACCATCAAGTAGCCTTCGGTCTATTTTCTATCTATGTTCTGGCATTGATTGACAACGTGCCGGGCTTCATGGCATCCGGCCGATCCTCTCCAGTAATTTGCCGACCTTTAGGTGGGTTTTTTATCGAAGTAATCTTCCTCGCAAGGTGATATTCCGAGGGTGTTGTATAGCTCGCGATTGTACAGCAGACAGTGGAGAAGAAGTATATGAAGAAGGCCTTAAAGAAATGATCGAACGAGGATGGAGCAGAAAGAATAGAGTGGAATACAGCAGTTTCCTAAGTGGACATCCGCTGGAACTGAAGGGACTGGAAAGGAAGAGAATGGAAAATGCATATGTTATGAAGAGGAAGAAGACCTACAGCACGTGATAGGATGTCGAGCTGGTTGGAGGAAGAGAACGGATCTGGATCTCATCAACCATAACGATCTGTGCAAGAAGCCGTTAGGGGGGTTGGTCTATTGGAAATGATTCCGGAGCAAGGGACCTGATGAGTAACGACGACTACAACAACAGCCCGAAACCGAGACGCTGATTGCGAGACTCAGGCATTGTAGAGTGCTAGCGACATACCGAGACGTTTAGACCCGGATTTGAATCCGACTTGTTCACACTGTGGAGAGGGTGAACAAACCCTGGAGCGCTGGCTCCAGGTATGCCCTGCTCACCTAAACCGGCGGGTGCGCGCTTTCGGGGAGGGGGTCCCGCCTTTTTCGGTGCTGGCGGAGGACCCCTCGGCGGTGGCCTCGTATCTGCAGGAGCTCTGGCTCCATCCCACAACAACAACAATAACCCACCCTTGGCTATTCAAGGAGACTAAATAATGTATTTGTGATAAGCAAATGGGAAATATTAAATGATGTTTAGAGTGTTATTTGGTCGTCCCTGGTGCTGTTATGATAGCAGTCTGACATGTTGTATTGCCATGAAGTATTTAAATGATATTTGAAATATTAATTATGTGAACTCGTGAATACTTCCAGAGTCACTTCTTAGGGACTGTCATGCAACCTCCAGTGCCTCGCGTAAAGCACACGTGTCCTCGGACCAACCTTAGACGTGGTGTGAATACACGACATCATGAAACAATTTGGTTAGACTTGGGCATATACATACATTGCATGTCTTGTTATATGACAGTTGGGGTCTTTTGGTTAAATTGTGCCCCCCTAATTATGTTAACTTTGAATATCGCACGGGGGACGGCTGGTGTCCAACTCTGTTCTTGAATGTTAATCACTCAGCTTCATCTGGGGGATATTTGACAGTTTAGCATCCCTCTGAGACACTATGTACTGCATGCCTAAGTTAGGTGTAGCTTCTGGGATGGACGTCTCAGAGGCTTCCGTCTAAGATGAGCACCAATATCCCATCAAACAGTTCAACAGATATTCTAAATTAGTCTTTAATCCATACGATTTATCAAAGCGTTTGTTCAAATGAACAGTCAACTTGCTTAACGCCAAACAACTATTTTTTGGCTTGGTTGTCAGTAATGTTTAGTCGAGTATAGACGATTAAAATAACTATTTATTGATCCGCTAAAGAGAAAATAACTGATAAAATTGATATATGTCACAGTGTCAACGTATGCGGGAGCTTGCATACAGGTTACTTACATATATGTGTGTGTTACACATTTTTTGTTGTTGTGTGTGTACATGTTTTTAGAAGATAAAAATATCAGATATGTTGACTAATCCATTGCGTAATCATACGGAAATATTTCTCCTTCACCCCGTTCGGTTCGTTGTGCAACTGATGGTAGCTGTCTTCTAAAATTTCCAACTCTTTGTCTGTGGATGCGGCCTGCTCATGGAGAAGGCGAGATCCCTCGGGCAGAGTCAGCTGGTCTTGGCCGCCGTGAAGAATATACAGCGGATGACAAATATCACCCAGTCGTTTGCACAGTTCCAATTTGGCGTCCAAAAATTTCACAGCCATGTGGGCTTTGATACCGCCTTTGTAGTAGAGGTTGTCCTGGCGCAGCCTTTCCACAACAGCCGGATCGCTACAGCAATATTCTAGCTTCAGATAGCCAATGGGTGCCGAGGGGCAGACTCGAGCTATCAGGCGAGCAATGGCCATTTTCCCAGCCCCGACAACGGCCGGATGTGGGACAATGGCCGGACCTTCCAGGATGGCACCGTGAAAAAGGTCGGGCTCGTCCAGTAAAGCCATCAGGGCTATCGTTCCGCCCATCGAATGGCCGTAGAGGAAGACGGGGAGGGCCGTCCAATGCTCCATGGCTGTTCGGACACTGTCCAGAACATCCCGTACCAGGTTGTGGAAATCGAGAATGGTGACACGATCGCCGTCACTCTGACCGTGACCTGCGAAGGGAAAGGAGACAAATTTTGATATAGCTGGACCGATGAATTCTATTAAAAACTTGTGCGATATTTATGAAAATAATGTGTTTAGATCTTCGGGTTATCACACCGAATAAAGTGTTAGAGGCGGCAAGCCTGGTAGCTGTTTCACGCAACCTATTTGAGTTAACTTAATAATTGAAAACTGTAGAGAGTACTTTATCGCTTTAGCAGTTGAAATGGTCTTGCCGTTTCACTGTCTTTACGAAGCCTGAAACCTTTCTTCAGAACTGATAACTATTGTATATGGCATAATATGCAGTTTTTAACATACAAATTCAAATACGAATACTCAAATTCAAGCTTTTTATCTGAAACGTTTAAGAGCCGCTTTATCAAGGTATAATTAATTTGCGGTAGTTTAAGAATATACTGTACTGTATACTGTATAACAGAGGATACAACCAAAGAGGTTTGAATGAATATACTAGAGTCGACATGTCCGTATTAGGACAGATGATCTATATGTAAGTTGATTGAATGTACAGTAATTTTGGTTTGGGGGGAGTTCGTTTATTTGGTAGGCAGAAAAAAGCGTTTTGGCTATTTCTGTAAAATGTATTTGCTAAAAATCTGTAATGAGGTAATAGAGGGTCAGTTTATTATTAGCGTGCGAACTGTACTAAATGTCGGACACCGGCAACTCCGAAATATCGTCTAGCCTGTGAACTGAACTAAATTTCGGACGCCACAGACTCAGATCGCTGAGCGTGTGAATAGTTCTACTAATTGTAGAATGCAATCGTACCAATATAGAAATACAACGATTGTTTGAAAATATTAAAGAACTAACAAAAATAATACTATTTTCAATATATATTAATGCTGTACAGCTTTCATTATCATTTAAATGTACTTTCCATGCTTCCAGAAATTGAACTTCCGAAAACTTCTCTTAAACCCACTGACGCATGAATCTCGCTCAATTGCAGTTTTCTAACATATGACTGTGTCGTGTTTAACTATATGTTTGCCAGTGTTATGAATCTCATAGTTACCAAATAAGAACAGGACTCCGGACATAGATATCTAATAGTAAGACACAGACTAACTATGCAGATTGGTGTTCTGACCTAGATTTCGGATGGACGCCGCCATTTGTCGGATTTTACCAAAAAGGTTTGAATACGTCAACTAGAGTAGACACACGCGCCAAAACATGTAATGTCTGTTTGGGGGTGTTTGGTAAGCAAACATTGCTGAAGGGCTAATATTTTTTGCAATATGGCAACTAGCTGCTATGAACTGTCCAAATAGACAAAATGAAACGAGAATGTGTTCGATCATTGTATTAGAAATTCAATCACTAACCTACATGCCTATACCAAAGAGCTTTGATGCCTACCAAATTCTACTGCTATTTTTAAAACAGAAAATCGTCGCATCTGCTTGGCCGAAAGGGAAATCAATCAAATTACACGGAAATCATCTTTGAACGTGTCTACTCTAGATACTTATTCCAACCACTCTGGATTTTACACGCTTTACAGTAGATTCGAGATTGAGAGGCAATCCTCGATATAGGCTGGCTACTGAATACTAAAAAAAACAGCAAGAAAATCAGTAATACAGTACTAAAACAGAGGTCAGCTGAACTAGGTTTCGTAACACTGATCACCAGAATCAAATTGTGTGAGAAGTATTGATTCATTTACCTACTACTACTGGCTGTTCCACCTATTCCAGTTCTGTGATTCGGTGCAAACTATAAGTGTACAGTACTTTTTTTCAAGGCAGATGGCAGAAAAGAGATAGATACAGTGCACGGTGCAAGTGAAAAATACTGAGAAATCAGGCGAAGATAATAGCATCCCGTCTTTGGTTCGGAACACCGACAATCACAAGCAAATTGTGTGAGAAGGAAGTATATTGCTCCATTTTCTGGTCGCTGCACTGATTCAAGTTCTGTGCTCCACTGATGTGATTCGGTACAAATGTACCTGCTAGCAAATGAGTTAAATTAGCATCACTGATGATTTCAGTTAAAGAAAAAGCCACGATTATAAAATACATCATATCTATTAGTATGCGAAATAAATACAATAAAAATGGCAAATTCAAATAGGTGAACAAAACAATCGAAGAGTGGAGTTTACAAAAACGCATTTGTCCATATAGAATCACGTTCAAAACATTAATCGACCTGAGCAAATAATGAACAATGTTAGAATTTAAATTGAACAAGGACCGTTGACGATATGTCAAACGATGCGTCCTCGTCCCCTCCTTCTCTTCCTCCCGATAGACCTACAGGCAAACTCTTTTAGAGATGTAACCTCGTCCCCTCCTTCTCTTCCTCCCGATAGACCTACAGGCAAACTCTTTTAGAGGTGTAACCTCGTCCCCTCCTTCTCTTCCTCCCGATAGACCTACAGGCAAACTCTTTTAGAGATGCAACCTCGTCCCCTCCTTCTCTTCCTCCCGATAGACCTACAGGCAAACTCTTTTAGAGATGCAAGGATGCTTCGGTTCCTGTCAACATGTATGCAAAATTTTTAAATCGTTTTATGTTCCCGATTAACTCAGATATCTATACCTACAATATTTCACCATCATATAATTTGTCACAATCATTACAATAAATATATGGAAAGCACCAAGAAGGGTAGAAGAAGGTCCACAGGCATTAAAAACCGATCTATATTTTAATTTACTGGGATAGTTAGAAACAAAGTCCGCATTTAAAAAGGACTGTGAAGACGATTGTAGGGGAGACACAGTCTGCTTTTCTCATGAACAATAAAAGCAAATTGTCTGAGAAATATTGATCCATTTATTGGCTATACTGCACTGATTCCTTCTATGTATTCTGCTGTAACAATTTGGTAAATTATTTCATACTTCTTATTATCATACCGAAACAAAATATTTACCAGCCAAGGAATGCCATACTGTCTAAAGATTTTGACACATTGTTTAAACCGATTAATAGCTCGAGTGTTCCAAGAAAAAAACATTACACCTGCTTGTACATTGAACGAAAATGACGTTTATCATAAGTGAAAATTCAAAATCAGTAAGCGACGTTCCTGGAACCATCAAGCAGCGTTTTTCTTCGAGAAATTTACTTTATTCCGATCTAACTTGATCGTAGATGTTCTGGTTAAATATATGCCTATTGGGTGGGGATGCAATTAAGAATAGGATACATTTGAATTGGTTTCGCTACGCGTCTGCAATTCAAATGTATGATTCATATATTTATATTTTGAAAATCAAATTATTAAATAACCTAGTCATGGGAATGTTCTACATAGACTTTCTTTTTCCAATAGTTAATCGATATGAGCCAATCTATTTCTATTCCGTTTTGCCTACCTAGTCCACGAACGTATTGACGGGCCGTTATACTGTACAACTGTAATTATGAACACAGACTAATGAAAAGAACATACCTATATGATCGTGAGAAAGCACTACGCAGTCTATCTGGTTCAGTGCCGAGGCGGTTTCATCATAGTAAAGACAATGTTCCGCATAGCCGTGGATAATGTAAACCAGGGCTTTGGGCTTTTGATGGCACCGCCAGACTTTGCTGAATAGACGAGCACCATCGGCATTGGTGAAATATGATGTGGCAGTAGAGTTCGCCTCCGAAAACTTTCCGGCACCGGTCGCAGTGGAGTGTTCCATGACCACCTGAAATGCAGTAGAATCTACTCTGCAGAGGAATCGATCATGGGGATGGGGGAGAGGGGACAGACCCACCCCTCGTGTTGAAAATTCAAAAGTGAAAGTAGGCTACATGCCGGCTGATTACATTGATTTGCTCAAGTATTAATTCGTACAGTTAACAAAGCGATATTTTGTTAAACGCGCGGGTTCTCTGATTAACCGTGCGAAGATATTTGATTTTTTCAGTCACTAAGAAATTTTTATGGTGCACTATACTTAGAAATATAAATACATACGTGTGAAAAAACCTGTCATAATAATATATATGTACCCTAATCAATATAAAAACAATGACGATTTGTCCTTTGTGGGGTAGATGCACCTTTGGGCTGGCACAAACACCGGACATGACCACAAACAATAAGTCTGATGGTTTCTTTTTGTGATATATCTAACTTACCTGATGCACTGTATGTTTTATATGTCAAAGTATCTTTTAACTTGTATATAAAACTGAAAGGTTTTTCTTTAAAAGATTGCAGGAGCACTGAGAACTCGACGTGGAGTAACTGTTTGACAACACTTTTATAAATCAATTTTTTCAGTGAGCACACTGTTGTCGAAGCCAGGATAGACTGATATGAAAATATCATACACAGACACCCCATGCTGCTATAAATATGTACTGTATATCTATAGTAGACTGCCGAACAAGGTAAAATGTCAACCCGGGCATTTTCCACGACACTGATAGCTGTGAACGGACAACTTGATCAAATGTAATATCCACACCAGACAAAGCATTATGGTTTCATTTTTCGGTATACTCAACTTCGACAGTATTCTAATAAGCAGGAAGTAGAATTACTGCTTCGCTCTCTCGTAAGAATAAATTGTCCTCGTATGGAAAAGTAATACTTTTTCAATTTCAAGAAAATAATTATTTTTAGAATTATTTTAAAATATTTGGCCTTTAAGAAAATCTGTCGTCAATGTCGGAGGAACGGATGGACGAGCTGCCGGTTATGCTGATCCATCGAGTTACTGTTTCCCATATTGGGTGAACAATTTTCAAACCAAGGAATATTTTTAGTTTATGTTTGGTCTCCAACTCGATTTTCAAAACGTTTTCAAAACAAAACATAAACTCACCCATTGTCGATTCTTTTGCCCGACGAAACCTCGTCAAATTAAACTACATATTTTCTGCTTAATCGCTCAATTTGAGTGCCAGTCAGTGATGACACAGATGCCTGCACATGCATTATAGTGCTTGGCGAATTTAATACAAGTTGGTTTTAGATTTATACTGAGTAAATATTCGCGAATTTATTCCTGTATTTATCCATATTGTACTTTTTCCACCTGAATATGTTCTGATGACATCATTGTAAAATAAAATATTCAAATTATTTAACATTAAAACAGTACAATATACTGAGTTACATAATAAATACTATTATATAACATCTCCTTAGCACAAATTGGTCTATACATATAATGCCTTTACAGTAAGTCTGAGCACATCAGCAGCATAGTTTTACAAGGCCAAGTTACAGCAAGAAATGGAAAACCTATTATCAAAGTTGAAGACTTTCAGTATCTCACATCCTGGCTAAACACCACCAAAAGATAAAACCGTCTAACAAAAACATGGTGGTCAGCACACTGCAAAATGACCCCGTCTGGAAATCACATCTTGAACACCACTCTATCAAATACAGATCTTCGTAACAGATCACAATGCAAACAAACTAAACGGGTTTTACACAAAGCTGGTGATACCACCAAACAAATAAAGATCTACATCTACTATCGTCCGGCGTGAAGCAGCCACAGCATGGGAGAGGTCTCTGCGGCTCCCTTACGCGAACCCGCGCAGGAGGCTCTTGGAGACTGAGGTTCGCCATCGCTATGTGTCGCGCATTAGCCTCCGCGAGACGGCTAGGGGTGTATGCGGTGATGTTTGCCTGAACAACCAACAGCGCATCGAATTCCCCCTTTCACTTCTGCCACGTGGAAGTGGGTAATGAAGGGTGGAGCGTCCATCTCTCTCTGAGGGGTGGCAGCAACCGCAATGACCCCGAGGCCCTTCGTTTAGCGGACGCGTTAGACACCATCCGCTCCTTAGGACAGTTGACCTCATCATCAATACTGATGGGTCGGCTATGGGTGGTGTGTGTCGCGGGGGTAGTGCTGCGGTGATCACTAGCGGATCGGGTGAAATCCCGACAGTAGTGGCAACCCTTCGTCAGAAAGGTGCTGAGTTCACCTCGTCTTTCGAGGCGCAGGTGACTGAACTGGGCCTGGCGGTGAATTGGCTGATGACCGAGGGTCGGGGTGGGCGGTACTTGATCTGCCCCGACAGCCGGTCTGCCTTAGATGCGCTGAGCAGCGGGACGTCTCTCTGCAACCAGGAACTGGGCGCAGTGAGATACTTCTTGATGCGGGTGGAAGGCACCTGCAATGGTGTCATTGTGGCCTTCATGGAAATGAAATCGCCGACAGGGAGGCCAAGGAGGCGGCCGGCTAACCTAGAAACGTTGATGCTCCATAATATAGCCAACAAAGACCAGACCAAAAGACTCAAGACAAGCCACCCCACGTGGAGGGATCTCGGGAAGGAAGCAATAGCCAAGACCAACACCCACACGCTACCACGAGAACCCATAAGGCCCATAACAGCTAAGCCACCGTGGATGTCATCCAAGAACATGAGCATCTACACCAACACCATCCCACAATCAGCAAAAAGCAATCGCCGCTCGAGCAGAAAAACATCGCGGTCAAATACTTTGCCACTCTCGAACCTATCGATCTCACCATTTGGACCGATGGCTCGGTAGTCAGCAGCACTGAAAACGGAGGCGGGGGTTTCGTCTTGGAAGGTTGTAGTAACATTACCGGCAAAGTTGCAGCGGCAGGTACTGCACTAGCTTCGGTACAGAGGTTCACGCTATCGACGCTGCCCTAGAAGAAGCCGTCAACTGGCCCACCAAGTCCAAATCAATCCGTATCCTCACCGACAGCCAGTCGTCATTGGAAGCCCTCTCAAGTGGGCCAACCAACAAGAACAACAGTGTCATTACTAGAATTCGGGATAGGGCTGACCGCCTCAGCTCCCATATCAGCCTGCAATGGATTCCTGCCCACTGTGACATTGATCCCAACGAGAGAGCCGACAGAGTCGCAGACCAAGCCACGAGAGAGCCCCAGGACCATGTCCCGATCGTCCTTGACGTCATTACCAACCTGGCGCGACGCAACACCATTGACTCATGGAAAGCAAAAGACAACTTCGGAAGTGACTTCAGAAGATGATGGAGCGGCAGAGGCACGATCAACAAATAGCTCGAATCCACCCTTGACAGAGCTGATAGTGTCACCCTCCACCAAGTCAGAACAGAGAACTTGACTACGACTCGGAAGTTCCTTCACTTCATCAAGAAGATCGACCCTCCTGACTGCCAACACTGCCCTGGGATAGTAGAATCAACCGAGCATCTGCCCTTCCACTGCCCCCAGCATGACGAGGCCAGACTGAAGACCCTTGGCCGCCCGCCGTACGATGACTGCATCGAGACGGAACCCGAACAAGCCCTGGGATTCCTGGGGCTGGTCGGCCGTACGCGACCGGGAACTACGACCGCCAGAACATAGAGAGAGTAGCAGGACTTTATCTTATAATAGCTCATTTTGTATATATCTCTATGGGGCGCGACCTCTGGGCCAAACTGCATATACACTACATTGCAAAAAATGGAATTCTTGCCTGACTGTTCTCAGTAGACATTCAATCTTATCGCCTTACTTCAAATTTAAACTAGCCAATTAGGTAGAACTTAGGGCACATTTGTCTGTGACTTTGCAGGGTCACCTATGTATCGTACTGTATGTATAGACAGCCTTTAGACACGTTCCGAGGTTTTGTTAACGAAAAAAATAAAATCGTGTCTACTGAGAACACCAAACAAGAATTCTTTTTTGCAATGCAGTGTATATGGTGTGTTGGATTGATGACGCATGCACATCACGCTATTTCCTTATATAGGAGTCCGTTTCATTGCCAATAGAGCCTACAAGCCTTGAAATTGTTTAGTACCAACTTGAAATTGATTATTCCCAACTTGAACTTGAAATGGTATAGTAGTAAGAGCGTTGGATTCACAATCCAGTGAACTCTGGTTCGAACCCGCGCTATAATGTACTCTCGAGAATAGAAAGCTATAAGCGCTGCAGATAATGATAATAATTTGTTAAAGTAAGCCTCACCTTTATGTTTTAGGCTCACATGTATTTTTAGCCCCTTAGTGTTGCGTACCGTTTTTTGGACACCAAGGACATCTAATTCTGGGCATTTTTTGTAAGTTTGGTAATCTAAAAGTCAAGATAGACAAGTACACTCATTTACTAAAATATCAACGGAAAAATTAAACGGCAAAGACACACTCAAAATCGGAACTTGGAATGTTAGTAGGTTTGATTTTTTCCTAAAAATTTACTTCTTACAAAACTTTTCCTTTAATTTCTCAACAAAGTAATCCATTAATTCTGATTTTAGAGTGATTTCTGGTAAGTCAGATTTAGACATATCTAGTTGAATTGTTTCTTGTCATTTCTGCACTTAAGTTTTTTTTGTAAATATGTAATAAATACAATAATCAATATATATTACCTATATACTGTAATATGATATTCTTCTCCTCGGGTTCCAGCATCACCAGGGCGCCATCCTGCAACCAACTCGGCTGCTGGGCCACTCCCCACACAAGGCTTCTAGAATTAGCTGGCAAAACAGTTTCTTCAGGTAGAACTAATTTCGTTTCCACTTCCAAGGATCCAACCAAAAAAACTGGTGTCTCATCCCTTCTGTTTCCATTACTTGGTTTCTCCGCTCCGGTCTCCATGATCGTCTGAACTGTATTCATCGTACTCCCCGGTTGCTGCGATTTGATATTCAATTTCCCTTCCTCAAAGTTCAAGTCCCATTTCCCCGCTATCAGGAAGTCAGTTCCCAAAATACATTGTTGGGTCAAGGTAGGCACAACAAAAAACTTCTGAATACTCCTTACACCTGCTATCTCGGTTCGCAGATACACCTCGCGCCTTGCCCGCATTGTATCTCCACTCGCTGCTTTCAATATGACATGGGCGGGACGCGTGTCCAATTCTCTGGTCGCTTTCCGACAGATTTGGTCCCACATATCTTCTCTCAAAATCGAGATTTTTGCTCCAGTGTCCAGAAGGAATTCTACACCCACATTCTCGATCCTGCCTTTCTCATGACAGTCACCGGCAGTGCCGCTAAACTCCAAAATTACGTCTTCTCGCCTGGCTGGTACTCCATCATCAGAAAAGTGTCGCGGGGTATTGTCTGTTAGTTCGGTGCGCATTCCGTTCAAGTTTCTAGGTCCGAAGTTATTCTGTCTACCTCCACGTGGGCGCCAGCCAAGATCAAGTCTTGGCGAGAAATTCGGTCTGCGATTCCCGAACAACTGACCATTCCACTGTCGGTTAGGCAAATAGTTCTGAATAGCTAGCTGACCCCCGCTCTGGATCATTTGAGACCTATCAAAACTGGGTGGACGACCGGCCCCTACTTCGAACACCCTTGACCGTTTCCCGTATTCATTCCGAAACGCTCAGGAGGCTGAAAATTTCTCCTCCCACAGTTGGCAGCTATGTGTCCTGCTTGTCCGCAGCGGAAGCATGGCCCACTCCTCCAGTTCGATCTCGGACTAAACTGGTCATTTCCTCCAACTTTCTTTTTAAACAAATAACACACTTGCTGGGTGTGCCCTCCTTTCCCACAATATTCACACTGTGCTCTTGGCGGAAGATTCATTGGGGTCCTCTGTCTAGGATAGTCTGGCCAGCCTCCACTCTCTCTATTCGTGCCGCTAAAACCTCGTCCTCCTCCCAAACTGTATTCTCCCTCCGGTCTCCTATCGTTTCCCGCCAATTCTCTTGCCCTGCCGGCAATCGGTCCAATGTTCCGCGATTCACCCTGCTGTTGAATCACCGTCAACAATTGCTTCGCCAATTCTTCAACTGCCGAATTATTAGCGCCAACCGTGATCGCTTCTCTCGGGCGTGATTCCCGTAAGGAGTGGGTATTTCCCGTGTTTACGGCGTTTACAACTTCCCTTGCTGACTCTACTCTTTCCGGCGAAGAGGTTCGTGACCCCATCCGACTTCGTGGTTCGTTCGACACAGCATTAACATCTGCAAATTTCACTTTGGGCTTCTCAGGCTTGGCGTCTTTGCCTACCGATTCCGACTGTATCCACAGCTGAGCCTCCTGTGACAATGTCGTCATGTCCGGGCACTGTTTCCGAATTAAATATGCTCTCAAGACTGGGTTCCTTACGCCCATAACAACGCGATCCAGAATCAACTGGGATCTGGCGCCTGTCTCCATGTCGGGATACGCCTCATAACCGACTGTTTGCACACGTTGAATGAATTTCCGCATGTCTTCGCCTTGCCCTTGATTCGCTTCGTTAAACTGAACACGTCTCTGAACTAATGATACCTGGGGTATATATAGCGCGGTTAATTGTCGCATCAAATCCTCCAACTCGGCGTTTCCGTTTTCCCTGTGGTATTCTTTTAATTTGCGAAACGGGACATCTGCTAGACAGGAGTACAACAAGTGGATGGCCTGGTCCGCACGAACGGGTCTGGTAATAGTAAGATAGTCACGAAATCTCTCGAGAAAAATCTGAACATCCTGAGTCTCATCAAATATTCCGGGAGCCTTTACTGAAGCTGCCGGCGCTTCACGTCTCTGTAATACACGCAATAAACCGTTTAAAACTTGTCCCGCCATGTTATCGGGGTTTCCTGCAGGGTGCCCTGCGTTTTCCTCATGTTCTCCACCTAAACCAAGCCCTTCTGCCTGATCTTCCATTCTGTGTCAGAACGTAGTGGGCAATATCAGAGTTCTAAACAAAACAGTAATACCACGAAAACACAAAACAAAATGCAATACTGGTTTTCTTTCAATCAAAAACTGAAAAGGAAGAATTTTAAACCACCCGCAAAATTTAGTCACACCAATAAATACTACTTCCCTCCATCTCTGGAGATACACGTGCAAAATAGGAGCGCTCCTCCTTAAAATAAGGCAAATAACCACAATTCTCTTCGGCTCAGCGCGTTGGCCGCCAGTTGTAACAAACGGGGTTCCTTGTGCACGTTGTAGCGCTAGTTGTAACCTACACTCTTTTAAAAAGTTACACCCTATTCAGTCAAGTCAGAATGTCAGGAGGGTGTCTTATTCAGTGAAATCAAAATTCCGACATTCACTGAATAGGGCGCCCTCCTGAAATTTTGACCACTGAAGGGCGTCTTCCTGAAATTCTGACCACTGAAAAGGGCGCCTTCTTGAAATTCTGACCACTCATTAAGGCACTTTCCTGAAATTCTGACTTCACTGAATAGGACGCCCTCTATTCTTCAAACAATTATGCCTTTTCATGTTGTGCAACTCCCTGACAAATTTTCTGGAACCGCGCCTGGTTGGGGTGGAGTGTGTATAGTTATATAGGTCATCGGATATATTCTGTCCATCTTTCCAGGACGTGATCCTTGTCTGTCAGGAGCTTGCCTTTCTTATCCTCTATGACTGCCGTTAGTGGCATCCTGGTCTTAGTGATTGCTTCAACAGTGTTGCAGGCCTGCTTGCTTTTGCCAGATTGCATATCTCTCTCAATTGATGCGCACTGTTCATCTATTCACTTTTCCTTGACTTTCTTCATCTTTCCTCTAATCCAGTGGTTCTCAAATCCATTTTAGTCGCGTCCTAAATTCGCCCGAATGGTCCTGTTGTTGTTTGTCGTTTCTTTGTACCGTCCAGGACTGATCACTTTTGGTTAATTCTGGACCACCACATATGGGAGGGAGCCTGCCAACGCCTTCATTTTCGTCATACCGGAGAGAGAAATGTGTAATTCCTCGAGCATTCGCTGTTGTAAAGATTTTGGCATGATCACCCCAATGTTCCGACGAATGAAGTAGGGCTGAAATACAGGGGAGACCTGAGTTGGCCATCCCGAAGAAGTCCATCGGAGAACTCGAGAAACAATAACATCACGTCGTGTGACTGCTCGCACATGGGCAGATTCCACTGGAAAGTCTGTCTATTACTTGTGTCATGCACATAGTAGACTCCTCGATGAAGTCCTCGGCAGGTTCCACTGACAATCGCGACAAGTCATCGCAATTCGCAGGAGAAAGGTCTGAACTTCAGCTCGTAAGTGTACGCACTTAATTTGATTGCCCAGCTGCCGCCAAGTTGTTGAATGGCACGTGAAGGGATATGAAGATCACCGCCGAAGCCTGATGATCGGTTTGGAGAGTGAAATGTCTGCATATAAATACTGGTGGAACTTTTCTACCCGAAAAATAATTGCAAGACCTAGTTCCACTCTATTTGGACGTATTTCCGTTATGACGAATTCAATGTCTTTGAGGTGTACGCTATTGGCTTTTCTTCTCCATTCGGCATAACTTGGGACAACACCGCCCCACTGCCCACTTGGGAAGCATCACACGCAAGAATCAGAGGTAAATCCGGAGAATAATGGGTCTGCACTGTGTCCGATGCAAGACACTCTTTCAGTCGCCTGAATGTCCCTGCAGCTTCAGTGTCCCAAAACCAAGTCGCATTTTTCTGAAGTTTCTGGTGAAGTGCGGTGCCGCCAGCGTAGACAGATTCTGGATAAATTTCCGTAGTAGTTAAAAACCATATCAGGAAAACTTCGAAGTTCCGATTCCGAAGTTGGCTCTGGGGCATCGAGACTAGAACGTACATTACCGGCGAATGTCGACTACCATCACTGTTAATAATAAATCCAACATGTTGAATTTCAGTAGCGCCAAAAATACACTTCGATCCGTTCAGTTTTATGCCATGTTCAACAAATCAGTCAAGTATCCTCTCCAGGATTTCGTTGTGTTCCTCTACAGAAGAACCCGATACCAGCACATCATCAATGAAAGCCACCTTTCGAGGAATACCGTTTAATATCTTCTCCAACATGTCTTGGAAAATCATTGGCCCATAAGAAATGCCGTAAGGAAGGCGGTTGAACAGATATAATCCTTTCAGAGTATTTATCGTAGTGTATTTCTTGGAATCCTCTGCTAATTCGAATTGTTCGTATGCCGAAGATAAATCCAATTTACTGAATAACACACCGCCGTTTTTTAGCTCCGAAAGGTTCCTCGTGACGTGGTAATGGCCATTGATCCACTTGTAAAATCTGATTTATGGTTACTTTGAAATCGGTGTACACCCGTAAAGAACGGGGCGGGCGACTTCGGCACCATAACCAGAGGAGATGCCCAATCGGAATAGACCAGTTGTTCGATGATGCCATCCTGATCAAGATTGGACAATTTTAGTTCAAGTTGTTCACGGAGTGCCAACGGTAAAGGTCGTGGCTTGAAGTACTTCGCAACCGCGTTGTCCTTCAACCAGATGTGGGTAGTAAAATTCTTTATTTTTCCAGACGCCCCCGAAAACAGTTCGGTGTATTTGTTGCGGAAAACTATAAGTACGTTGTATACCTGTTTCCAGTCCAAGCGGATGATTAAGCACCAGTAAATCCCGGCTAAGCAAATTTGGCGACGCCGAATCGACTGAACAGGTACATCCACATTCTTCCCGTTGTGACAAACATGTACTAACTGTAGTCTCACCCAAGACAGGAATCACTTCGCCAGTGTAAAAAGTAAGACGCACAAATGAGGGCCGTAGGGGAGGCAATTGCCAATCTCGGAGTACGTGTCTTTGTTTAAAAGAGTACATGCGGATCCCGTATCCACTTTAAATGACACCTATTTATCTCACACAGTAAGGCGTAAGCGCCACAGAGTAAATTTGAGATACACCGTTCTGGAATGGCAAAGTAGCAAGAGGAGGGGGGGGGGTGCCCTCTCCAGTAGAACTGGATTCGTCTGGTCGTTGACTTACATCCTTCGTTGATTCCGTGACACATTTCACCTCTTTTGTCCAATTTTCCCGAGCGACAAACAGAGGATAAATGGCCTACCTTCCCACACGTCCGGCACACCTTTTCCTAATGCGGACATTTAGGGGCCCAGTGGCCTGGCTTACCACACCGGTAACAAGCCGAATTCTGATGCATCTGTCCACTGTCACTTTTCCGAGACGGAATATAATATATTGGTGCCTCTTTTCGTCGAACAGGTGCGGTGAAGTGTACCGCCATCGGCGCGTAGAGAGGCACCTTCTGTGCATCTAATTCTACACTTTCTATGGCGACTGCCACCTTTAAGGCATCGTGAAAAGTAAGTTGACCTTTCCCAAAAAGTTCCTTCTCAATTCGTTGGTCCATAATGTGGACGACCAGTCTATCTCGTAAGGCCTCATCCAGGAATATACCGAAAACACAGAATCCGGATAATGCCGTCAAGTTGTTCACAAAGGTTTGAATAGTCTCTCCCGTCTGTTGAGTTCGTGAATTGAACTGAAATCGTGCCAAAATCGTATTGACTTAAGGCAGAAAGTAATCTGTGAGAGCCCTTATCAACTCGAGATAAGTCATATTTGCTGTATTACGGGGAGTAATGCAGGTTTTTAGAGTTGCATAAGCCTGCGTCTAAAAGGCGTAACCAAGTATGCCCTTTTCTTAGCTTCCTCTTAGATGTCATGCACCAGAAGATGTGAATTCAAACGTACAAGCCACAAAGTCCGTGTGTGAGAATTATTAGTGTCAAACACCTCGAAGTTTCGCGCCATCTCGTCGCCAGCAGTTTGTATCGCGTGAGTTATGTAAAACCGAAGAGAGAGACACATGTAACAACCGCCATGTACTGTAGTGTAATGTAAAGGCGCTATAATCCAAGCAGGTTTTTGCACAGTAGAAATAGCCACCCTATTTCTGTCCCGCAGCCAATAAGCGGACTCTAAAATACCGACCGCCGAATGGCAACACAAAGCCTCCAAGCAGCCAAGTGCCGGAACGCAGTCTATATAGTATATATAGATGACATGAATCTCGCCAAAAGTCTGGAAGAAAGCGATACAGATATCGACGAGTATTTTCGGGTGGACGATGGAGAAGGTGGCAAGACAATCGCAAGACCGTAGGAAGTGGAAAACCATGATCTCCAACCTCCGCAAGGTGAAGGAACAACTGAATGAAAAATCATGGGTCCCGATAGAAAAAGTTGACAAAAACAACTTAGCAGAGTTAATAAATGCAGTTAATATCAAGATAACACACTTCCCCATCCATTTGTTTTAGTTCAAGTTGTCCACGGAGTGCCAACGGTAAAGGTCGTGGCTTGAAGTACTTCGCAACCGCGTTGTCCTTCAACCAGATGTGGGTAGTGAAATTCTTTATTTTTCCAGACGCCCCCGAAAACAGTTCGGTGTATTTGTTGCGGAAAACTATAAGTACGTTGTATATACTGTAGTAGTTACCTTGAAATCGGTGCACACCCGTAAAGAATGGGGCGGGCGACTTCGGCACCATAACCAGAGGAGATGCCCAATCGGAATAGACCACTTGTTCGATGATGCCATCCTGATCAAGATTGGACAATTTTAGTTCAAGTTGTCACCCTATGTGTTTACCAATAGACGCATAGCCAGCCTATGGTCTGCTAGTCAAGGCTGTCAACTCCATCCTGGCCGGCAGCATCAATCACTGCCAGTTCCAAGCACTCCTGGAAGAGGCCGAAGCAGCATAC
>JAUYWV010149034.1:0-10188 GCA_032274565.1 Nematoplana nigrocapitula
GATGCACCATGTGCCATTGTTTCCATTTGGCATCATTCGCAGGACGTCGCCGCCCCCATTGATGGTACCATCTTCTGCCGAACCGTCAGTAAAAAACGTAATCTGGGCATCCGGCAGGTTACGTATAACATTTTCGGCTGCAACCTTTTGTTGTGGGTTGTTCTTGCTGCATTGATCCGCTGCATCCTTGATGAAGGTAGTGATCCCATTGGTGGGGGCGTTCCAGGAGAGGCGGTCTCCCGCGATGGGAATTTTTTACTTTTGCGAGGGCTTCTAGCTTGGTTTGGGTTATGACATTCTTGGCGGTATATCTCCAGTTGAATTTGTAGTTTTTCCCGCCTGCTGGGTTTTGTTGTCCTTTCACAAGAAGTTTGCGATTTGTGTTAAGGACTACGTACGGAGGGGGCGTCGTAGGGGATCATTGTGATTTTTCCATCAATATAACACTTTGTTTAGTGACTTGTGAGTCGATGCTCCGGATGTCGGCCTTGTGTAGCAGTGAAGTAATCAGTGTGTTGCTGGGACTGTGCTAAGACGTGCCATTGATTGTGGACACATTTCGACACTGTTTTAAGTTTGCGGCGAAGGAGTAGTATGTACTGGCTCCATATAGGGCGACCGACTCTATATATGATGTATATAGCTGCCTGAGCGTATCTGGGTGGTAACCCCATAATGTCCCCGAAAGGCCGCGTGCGATCTGGATGCGTTGGGCAAGCTTCTTTTTAACCTCGACTGTATACTGTAAGTTCTGAAAATAAGTTAGTTGTCAAGGGTCACTACTAAAAATTTAATTTTGTTGACCTGCGGCAGGGTTTGTCCTTTGTATTTGAGGTTGAGCTTGTACGTGTTGTTGACCTATTTCGGGTCGAGCGAGAAAAGGATGGTAACACTAACTGTTTTGGTCTAACTTACTTTGATAGCTATTCCACTTTTGGCACCACTCTTTTAGTGTAGACAGTGTTCTTTGAATTCTGTCTTTGGCGGTTTCCACGTTCGTGTCTGCAGAGTAGGTTCATGTAGGGCAACTTCGTAAAAAGGGAAGACATTTCGATGGTATGTATCATTGATGTGGCAGAGCCATAGAAGAGTGGCCAAAATGCTTCCTTGTGGAAGTCCGTCTCTCATCGGCTGAGTTCCATTTGACTTTTCCCCGGCAGTCCTTCAGGCAGTGGTCAACCCATCGGAGGGCGCAGGGGTGGTGTTCATCTTGTCCATTTTTGCGATGATACTTTCCTTGTTGTTTACTTTATCATAGACCGTTGTCATGCCGACAGTTACCAAGACTGTTCTTTTCATGCGTGGCCTGTTTTCCATAATGCCCTGTGTTACCTTGGCAATCTTTTCGTCAGTGCTCTTCCCTTTTTTGGAAGCCCGCCTGTCCTGGGCTCAGCGTTCCTGTAGACTCTAGAAGGATCTGGAGTCTTCCTTGCACGAGTCTTTCTGCCGTTTTGCAGATGCAACTGGTAAGTCTAATTAATAGGACGATGGGAAGCCGCCTTGTTTTCCGCTTTTGGAGTGAGCAATTATAGAAGCTGTAATCCATGACTGATTTGCCAGCTCGAGTAGTGCTTTCTTGTCTGCACGATGGAGTTCTTCGAGCATTCTGGGGTTATATTGTTGGGTCCTGCGGCTTTGCAAGTGTAATTTCAAGTTCTGCTTCTGTGAACATTTTCTGTTAGTTTGGGTGGTCGCCTCATGGTTTTCTCAGCGCATCCTTTCTCTCCTTGATGTGGGTGAGTTGTTTTGCTTACTTTGCGGTAGTGTTTTGCCAGTAGATTGGCCTTGTCAGAGGTGATGGTGTTACCGGTGTTGTCGACTAGGGCAGTTTGTTGACTGTTGTTGGTGCGTCTCCCATCCATGCCTCAAACTGTGCACCATACCGTTGGGTCATCTCTGTGAGAAAACGTTTCCGCGTATTCTCTCCAGTATTCGGTTTTCGCTTCTGTGATGGTTCTGTCCGATTCTCTCTGTGCCTCTTTGTAGACTTATTTTAATGCCTGGTTCTAGCTGTCCCTCTGCCATTGTCATGATCTGTATCAGTCTTTTCTAATCGGCGTGGACGCTTTTTGGTGGTCTGTACCACTTGTTCTCTATCCGAGTGGAGATATCATTTCTGTAGCTCCAGTTATTTGGTGGTCTCTGTTCGTTCCATCCAGTTTCGCCCTTGAGGTGGATATCGATCTGTATGGGCAGATGGTCTGAGCCTATTGAAGAAAGGGTTGACCAGCTGATCTTGCCGATTCTGAGCGGTCTGGTGTTGCAAGGTGATTTGCCACCCAATCCAGTCTCGATGTGCTCGATCGAGTTGACAAATGTTCACATAATGTAGCCAGTCTGTTTGCACTAAATCTTTCTATTATTTTGTTCCCTGTAGCTGAACAGAGCTTTCTACAAGTAACTTTGCAGACAGAGAATGTCTTGGCAGGAGATGCTGAACAAGCAGCCAACAAAACATTTAATCTACTTTATGCTAAAAAGAAAGAATGTGCACCAGTATTGCCACTTCACAAACGAATCCTGGCATGACTCAATGATGACCATAAAGATCATGAATTGTCAGGTGCAAAGGCCTTCCATAACAAAGTTTTGGGAGGCCCTAGATACAGGCCGTGGGGAAAATACGAGGCGATTTGAAAAATGAAATATGACAGTCGTCGGGCAAATAATAAGTTGACAATCTCGTCTGCGAATAGCATGTCAGAAAGCATTTCATTTCAGAGTGACTAATATGGAATGTGCAGAGCTCTCAACTCTGCTGGCCATGCTGCCACACGTACTTTGTGCGGTAAAGGCAGGGTTACAAGGCAGGACAGTCTGTGACATTAAAAAAATAATCACTTCACAAAACACATTCGTTTACAATTGCAGAACAAATAAATATAAGCCATATAATGTAAAGGTTCTGTACAGTATGTTGTAAATGTATTTTCTAAAATCTAAGTTATTTGATATGGTATGGCAGCCGAAGACAGTCTAGTAATCTTATTTTTGAACTTGGAGTTTATGATTATTTTTCTTGCTTCTGTTTCAGATTTATATTGAATAATAATGGGTGCGATCAAGCCTCTGTTTAAACCGAAAATTCACAAAAAGCGAGGGAAAAGATGGCACCGCCACCAGAGTGACCTTTACAAGCGTCTGAAGCCTAATTGGAGGAAGCCGAAGGGTATCGACAACAGAGTGCGCAGGCGATTTAAGGGCCAGATGCGTATGCCCAAAATTGGCTACGGTACCAAGACAGTGTGGAAGCACATTCACCCCGATGGTTTCAAACACTTCGTTGTGCACAATACAAGGGTAATTCTTTTTCTTTAAATATTTCACTAATTTATACTCCCACTTTTCACACAGGGTGCTGATTACTTATAGAATTACCAGCAACCACTCTGGTGTATGTCCATTCATTTGGTGTAGTGGTCCTTGTAAGAAGTTCCTGTAATAACTGAATTAGGGTTGCATATCCAGGATACCGACACTACGAAGAATAAGGAGTATGGAAATAGGCCAATATGAAACATAGGACATTGAGACCGGTTTCACTGATTTACAGGGTTCCCCCGCATCAGGCAATTTTCTAAATTTTTGCAGAAATCAGGGAAAACGAAAATATAAATTTTAAGTGAGGGAATTTTATTAAACTTTCTGGAAAATCAGGGAAAGACCGAGTGGCTTTATTTTCCCTTTTTAATCAATTTTACGCTTATATCTAAACAAAGTAAAAACTAAAAATTCGCTTGCTCAAACCAACTTTTTTAATGTGTAGGTATTATTAGTCATGTGAACGCCGGCGTGGACACCGTCAAGACGGGACAAGCAGCAGTATAAAATATTTAGTTGTTGTAGTTGTATCGGCCACGTACATTTTACTGCAAAATCTGGGAATTTGATTCTGAAAAAAGCGGGGGAACCCTGTATTTAACATAAGGCCTTCTCGAGCATTTTCAAAAGCCAATTAACAAACCACAGGTTACGGACAAAGTAACCTTGATCAATTCGTTCGGTATAATGTGTAGTAATTCAGGAGGCGATTTATACCAAGCACTGCTCCCATTGTCTCAAAAATGGTGACTTGCTTTACATTTTAAAATAGTGGTGTATTTTGTAACCTGTTTAAAGGTCGTGGAGCTTTTTAAAAAATATACGAGGAGTGAATAGGAAAAAGCGGGTCCCGTAAAAGTCACTGAATTTGGTTTTCTACAATTTTGGTCCATACAGCGATCGGGGTTAACTTGTGTAAGAATGCTCTCTTACTAGTAGTAATGCATGTGTGTTCTGTACGTGAGGGTTCGGTAGATAAGGGCGTCGAAGTTGATAGATGGTATGACCCGAATCAATTGAGCCCGCTCTTGCACGGGTTAACCCCGACCGCTAAATAAATAATTACTTAGGAGAGTGGTTTAAAATAGTGTGTTAGAAATCTGCTTTCACTTGGTTTAAATCGTAGTGTCGATTAGCCCAAATCTTTTTAATTCTTACAAACCTGATCTATTTTGCGTTGTCACCTTCCAAAAAACACTTCACGGAATTCCCAACATTTTGCAACAGCCATGCGCGGATATTAGGGGCCATATCGAAAACAATATTTAGCACTATCGATCTAGTTTCTCATTTTGTTCAATTAAGTGCTTGCATTGCGTAATTACGCTACTGATTTACAGGCAAAATCACACACAATCATTACAAAAAGGTGGGTGACCGAGCAAGCATTCGATTTCCATGTTTGCCTCTACTCTAGTTGCTGTATTTTGCGCTGTCATGGGTTTTAAATATTAGAATGCGAAATTGATTTTTTTCGGCATCGATGAAGCGGTTTAACATAGAGCAAATTCGACAGGCGCCTGTTCTCATGGGACGTTTTTACAGCCAATTTAACCCTTGTCAAGCCTCCCTGCATGAAAAACTCCCTTTCAGTCTCTCTCCGTTAACGCCAATCCAAACAGCTTATCCGGGTGCGGCGTAGCGGCCATGACTCCTCGGCAAACTAAACTTGTGTTTGGGAAGGCATTCACCTTCATGATTTTCGGGTGAAATTACTTATTTTTCCAGTTTCAACACTTAGAAATGGTTGGTTGTCTCATTTAGCACTACAATTACATGTGTTGCAAACTGACTTGCTGTTCTGTATGTTTTCCAGGAATTGGAAGTTCTCCTGATGATGAATAGGACCTACGCGGCGGTAGTCGCGCACACGGTGTCATCGAGGAAGAGGAAAGAAATCTGCGAGCGTGCCCAAGAACTGAGCATAAAAGTAGTGAATGCCAACGCGAGGATCAGGTCCGAAGAGAACGAATAGACAGAACTGTTTGTGCTTGATCGACGAGTTTTGCTGCACCTAAAGGAAAAATAAATTTGTTCTTTGTGGAAATTTTGGATTTTGTCGGGGTAGCTTAGAATGAATTGTTTAATGAAAAAATGTTTTGATAATATTCCACTGACTGGTCACGGTCAAGCCGTGGTGGAGCCTGGCTTCAGCTACAATATTGTTGAAAATATGAAATGTAAATTCCTAAACTTTGCGGCGTATGATCATATACGATTTGAGGGCACATTGGGTTTAAACTAGGGCGCCGGTTTATTCAAGGGGTGCCACGAGACGCTAGGAACATTCTTGAATCCCGATGCTATTTTCCTACTGGTACGCACTTGTTTTTACAATTTCCGACTGCATGGTACGCACATTTATATCGTCATTGCAATTTCGGAAAGGGGCCAAATTTACAAGCGGTCCGCTCTTTATACTCAGTTATTGCAATTTCCCGATGGTACCATATGCACAATGGCCCGCTCTTTTAGACTTATGCGATATTTCGAAAGGAAACTCAAATTGTGATTCCACTGCGATACGTCGTAATTTTCTAAACAAGCGCTATACATAGGTAATCCAAAATTTTATGAATGTATGGAATGGTTGATTCCTAATTTCTCTATTTAGCAGTGGGCAAGACAATCTCCAAAAAAGATCCCATCCCCATTGTTCCAGAAGAAAATTTAGTCCGCCGATTTTTAAGTGCTCATCGTTTTTACTACAGTGCAAGCGGTTTGTTGTAATTATAAGGCCAAAATTTAACGTAGACGGAATATTTAAAAAAGCATATTTTGCTTTGCTGCAAAATTAATTCATTTAAAACATTTATTTTTCCAAAATTACGACCAGCTTTTAAAAATTATAAACAAAATACGCAATGCGCAGAGAGCTGCCTTGGCTTATATGAAAGCGTCTTCAGTTATCGACCAGCAACTTGAATAGGAAAAGCGCGTGAACGGTGTGAGCACTCCGGAAGATGTTGAAGCGAAAAGGCAGCTGAAATATCTTGATAACAACGCAATACCACGTGTGACCAGGTAAATTTTGCCCCAGGTCGCGATAATATCCATATACGCAACTTCGCAAAACTTGAGTCTTTTATTATGACGAAAATGCGGTAAGCCTTTACTGCACTATCAAAATCTTCTCTCGCGTTAAACATAAATTGATTAAACCGACATACTGCATACTATACATATATATGTACTTTAGATTACATATGAAGCAAATTTTTAAATGAATCTTAGTCAATTGATTTGTATTGGTTATAATTGTCATTTTGCGGTACATTCTTATGAGACGACGCATAAGAACTTCGGAAACTCTACTGAATGAAAGATGTATTGGTTTGATGTAATGCTCACACCGACCGTGGCACAGACACCCCGCCACCTTACTTTTCCTGTAAACACGCGTGTGTGAGTGGCAATACATTGTGGAATTACGGAACAGCTGCTTTTTCAAGTTCTCACCGCGTAAGGTTCTTCCAGGGTCCTACATGCTTGTGGCCAGGTCAGAAAAATAAATTAGTAGCCTGCTGATCATGAACTGTCCGTGTTTGACTGCATGCTTATTCTTCAGGGATACGAAATGGCCAATGGTCTTTTCTCTGATTTCACCGAAAATTGTAATCCAGATATCCAGCTATACTCATGCTTAATTTCTGTGCAGTAGGTGCGGTGCTGCAAGACGCCACTTTAATAAACTTTTTTAATTTTCTTCTGATAAGCCTGGGAGACTGGACGCTTTACAATTCTAATCTGGACCAGGAGAGTCTATGCAGCTTTCCTGTCCACGTGCTCTGTGGAGTTTCCCTTTTGGATATATATCATTACATGCGGCGCTATACATGCTTCTTGTTTTTTTTAGCGATTTACAGTATATACTCTCAGGAGATTTCAGTATATTTTCGTTCTGCGCGCCGCCGAATAGGGATGCCAGGCTCAAGAAAGAGAATATTCAATTTTTGGTACCCGCGTATCATCGTAATAGCTTTCATTCGCAGTTGTAGTACGTACCTATGATACTGGGTACTACGTATATGGTTACAATCAGATAAATTATTTTTGTTCATTATTTCAAATGAATATCAATCGCTTGAAACCTATAGCAACCATATGTAAATACTTGCTAAATTTGAATCATTGTAATATCACGCTATGCAAATTAAATGCGTATACTGTAAATCGCTTATTTTAAATGCCAAGAGTTTCGTTTTTGTCTATCCATACACTGATACCGAAATGTCAGGTTTCGGGCGTTTAATACGCTGCTGTAAACTACAGCAATCGAAAGCTAACATAACTTCCTACTACTTATAAGCGGTATAGGGACTGAGTAGTAAATAACTAATTTTAAGGACCTTTTTCAGCTATTTGAAATTAATGCCATTAAATAGAAAAAATAATATATACTCGTTAAACATCATTTTTAAAGATTTGATCTTTCTTTATGACCTCAAAAACAAAGCAAAAGTATGAAAAGAAGGAATCTATATAAATAAGCGGCATGTAAGTGTGTATGTATCTGTGAGAACGCTTTCACGCAAATACCGATGGGACCAAATTGCTTGAAATTTCGTGTGTAGCTGCGCATTCACAGTGCCGAGGACATAGGCCAGGTTTTGTTTTAATTGCTCGCCTTTGAAGGCCGGAAAGCATGATTACATCATAATGTTATCTTAAATAAACCACTATTCGCTTGACGGTAGAATAACGTTATCGATCGACACTCAACCCTGATTGGCCAGCGCATTAGCTACACGCATCTACAGCTATATTGCTGCGATGCTAAATCAATATGCTACAGATAAACGGAAAATTCATTCATGCACGTCTTTCTCTTAACTTTCGGAGTCAGGCTTTCTTATCGATGTCAATTCCCTTAACAAACCGCGCTCGCTTATATTATACACTATTTTTCAGCTTTATTGACCGAAGCGAAGCGCGTGTATGTCGGTAGTACATAATAAAGATTGGATTTTGAATGAAAATAAATCGGAAACCCCGCTCGCTGACAGTGCTATTATTTGCGTTTAAATAGATGGAAGACGTTATTTGATAAAAAAACATTTAATAATAATAATAAAAAGCAATAAGCGATTACCACTATGCAGAACAATAATGTACAAAGTATACATTACCCTACTATCATTACATGATAGAGGATTTGGAATGCGGTGACCCTAGTATACCACTTGCAAAGTACACTATAAGACTATAGAAAAGGTGAAACACGTACAATAGACAATTCTATGAGAGTTATACGGGATTTGAGCTTTTATTCTAACAAATTTCCGCAACTACTTGGGAATGTGAAGAACCATATAATCAACAATAATATTGTTATTAACCGCATCTGCTAAAAAATAATACCTAATTTCCGTTAGCTAGTCTGGATCGATGGCTCTGTCCTCTCCCCCATTGGTCAAGGAGGTAGTGGCATCCGTATCTCCGCTCTTTCTCTCTTGGCCCCTGTCCATTCATCCCTTCTCGCTCTCCTGTCCATCCTGGGATGCTGACCACAGCTTGCTTGCTTCATCCCATCTGTGGCACACAACTGTGTTATGTTATCGCGAAATCTCTCCTAACCCTATCAGATCCCGACGAGCAACCTTTCTCGCCTTCGCTCCCACAAGTACTCATTATCCCTTTCTTCACCGCATTTGCATTTTGTTCTGTGGCAAGTCCCACGTGTACACCTTTCTATCTTGGTCCCTCTTTTCTCATTTCTGACCTCCCCTGGTCCGGGTGTCTTCTCGCGTTGCACCAGAGGCGCCGCCCACGTCTTCCGCAATCGAGCTGCATAAGCAGCTATAGTGGAACAGTCGGAGAGCTGTGATACAAAACCAATAAGCGCGAGCGAGGAGCTAAGAATTTAATATTGTACAGTTTTTGGATCTTCGCAGTTTACTTTACTAAACAGAATCACAAAGTACACTCAAGAATACGATCCAAATACGAGGAGCTCCTCTGAAATCTTCGAGTCATTCGTACTGTCGACCGCTTAGCCTCAGAGACCTAAATAGAACGGGAGAGGAAAAACAAGTGATCTAGATTGCAAATCGATTTGTTTTGGCGTGAAAAGTATTGTGCATACGGTACAATAGTTGGCTGTCTACGCTTTACAACTTTTCAAATTTAGAGAATTTTCAGGAAAATGCAAACTTCACTATTCAACTCAAAATAGAAAAACATACATACCAAATCTTCAGTAAATAAAACATTAGAAATATAAAATTGGGATAATTAAGAACTTAAACGGTAGACTTTACCAAAAGAAAAGTATTTTCTTTGCTTTCAGTCTGCTCTGCTAGTTCCTCTGCATTTCTGAGCAATTCCTCTTCCTGAAGCCCCGGATGCTATTTGTTGAATTCATCGAATTCTTTTTGATCTGCCATTTTCCTTCTCATCTATGTCAGATGTATCATTCTCCTTGCTTACCCTGACTATCAAAGACGTGTTGACAATTCAAAATTTCGAGGAGCGTGGACGCTTTGGCTAGAGATCAAATAATCATTATTATTATCATTATAATCGATTCTTTACCACGAGTGGTTGTGGGTGCACCATAGGTATGTCTTCCACTTTTTCAAATGCTCTTCCCGTCTGCACATCCTCACTAATTCACTTATGAGAAAGGAGAAAAGCCGCAGGAGGTCTCAGGGAATGAAGCACTCTTTAACACGCTCGCCACGAGAAGGCGGCTGAACGGTAGCATCTTCTTCATTTCTGGTGGGGGGAGGGAGGGTCAAGGGCGATGTTGTCCGCGTGCGAAGTTCTAGGCGTCGTGGGAAGGAAGGAGCCATAGAAATCGGATTACGCGGCATAGCTATTTTAAGCTAGAAGCGACATAAGCTGATTTAATATGGCTGACTAGCG
>JAUYWV010149056.1:0-10188 GCA_032274565.1 Nematoplana nigrocapitula
TCAGGTAGAAACTGTTCATATTCTTTCTTGATGCTATTCCAAATGTCTTCTGTCATATTATCAATGTACAATGGCAATAAATATTGAGCCTTTAGTCGAGGTAGAGGAGCTACTAACAGTTCGTTTATTTGGTTGATGAGAAAATCAATAAATGGGAGGTATGCGTTCAAGCGCCAATATTCTTTTGGAGTTGCAGCCGGTGTATTTTAATGCTGGGTTTGTCGACCAACTACTCTTGGCATCTTCACATCAATGTTTTGAGAATTCGCCAGTTGGACTGCAGCAGTCCAAACTTCATAAAATTCATCATTTATTTTTTGACTTAACAAATCAGAAACCGATTTTGGATGAATGCTAGCTCGTACTAAATCACTCTGTTCGCTTTGCAATGACAATGTTCGTGATTCCAAATATTGCAATAGATATTTGCAAATTATATTGCTATAACAAATTCAAAGGTATTCATTCAGTGAAAAAATGAATTAGCTGAACTAGCTGTATTGCTGTCTGATTTCAGTTTCAATAGATCCAGTGTTTCGAGTATAGATGAAAATTTTTTTTGACTTAACCTACACAAGAGTAACGGGCAGACCATCGGGTTGCACAAAACTTGCTCAAATGTTGGTGAAACAGTCAGGAAGTAGAGGACTTGTTCTAAGGTTGTGTACATGCATGCTACTAATTGGAACGATTGAAGTGCTATGTCAAATGACTAGGTTGAGGTTTTAGCTTCTGCAATGAACATATTGTGCTGATGGGAAACGTCCCAATATTCTTGCCTTAACATCTCTAATATGGCCACTCATATTGCCTGCACCATCATAGCCTTGCCCTACAATATGAACTGTTCCTCAACATCAAATGTTTTGAAACATATCTTACCGCAAAGGCTACCTGCTCAGTATTTGATATTTCATGCCGGGATACCCTAGACCCCTTTCACCTTCATGAGTTTAGTACAGTATAAAAAATATTCTATAATTTTAATTTTTTATGTATAATAATAAAATGTACGCATATGCGTACATTGCGTATGCCTGTGGACGCCCCTGTAAAAATACCCACTAATTTTTGTTTCAATTTACTATTTTATGTCATATGTGCACATCGTCTTATATTATAAATGTTGTGTATTCTGGTTGTACTAACTGTTTATATTTAATCAACTGTAGTATCTGTTTATCGTTATCTATAATCAAAACTATTTGAAATTTGAATTCAAAATGAATAGCATTGCTAAGACAGCCCTGTTAATACTTTCTTCTGCCTCAGCTCAGAGCCAGAAATAGCTATGCAATTCTATATGAGCAAAATGCCTGTAGCTGCGGAGAAGGTCAAGCAAGCATTCACACAAAGAAAGAATGCATCTAAAGCTAAATTAAAAGTTCTGAACACAGTATTTCATGATTTGCATTTGTTATGTGGTTTGTATGTCAAATGATTTTGTAAATTTAGTCGCTTATTGAACTATTATATTGTAGAAAAATCTGTATTATATTAGTTTATATTAGTTTACAATGGTATCTATTTACTGTAAATTAACAAGTCTGTGGAATTTAAAATAAATCATGGAACCTGCTTATAACAGCCAGTCTTGCCAAGTGTTTTCTGAAACACAAAGCCGATTTTAGCTTCCTTAACTTGGTAACTACTGTGTACCGATTTAACTGATTTGATGGGATTTTCAGGTAGACTTTGTATCACATGCATTGAATATCAGTATACCTCTGCTTTTTCGAAACGCTCCACGTTTACTTTTATCAGCTCACATGGCTGGACGGGTGGTAGTGGTGTTACCAGACCCTTTTCATAAAGACTAGCTACATCCATCTAATTGTTTTTACAAGTTTTGTGAAATTGGGAAGCATATGTGTGTTCATATACATCCACACGCCATAAAGGTCGCCGAAACATATTTCATAAATGATGTTTTCAGTTTTATTTTTGTAGTGTTTCTTTAGTATTTCTCATGCAGATCAGCATAAAATCTTATGTATCGTAAAAGTAATAGTGAATTCTTACGTAAATCCTCTGTTATCCTGTGAAACTCATGCGTCATTCGGCACCCTACATTGGACAGTGAATCTATTTCGATCCAGTTAGAGTACATGGCTAAATCAGTGAAACTACAAGAGCAAATATATGTATGTATGTAAATATGTGATTAATAAGCTGAGTGTCAAAGCAACTTAAAATGTCTGTGTATCTAGCGTTGTGCAAAACATTATGATTTACATACATATGTGTATACGTGTTTCTTGCAGCTTCCCTATATCAATACCCGAGCTGTCCAATTGGCTGCCCTCTTCATGAAGGGCATAGAACACGCCATTTTTGCTAACGACGCCTGCGGTGCCCCTATCCCGTGGAACTTCACCTGCCCCTGGTACTATTTCGACGGCAAACTTTTCCAGTACACCTATCAAGTTCTTAGCCGTGGGGGAGCTGTCTTTGAGGCTTGCGGCTATCAGGTAAAAACTACTGAATAATCATTCATTTCATTTTAAATCGGTTTAAAAATCAGAACAACTTTCAGTACACACTGAAAAATCTATCTAAGGCATGTTTATTTCCCATTTTTTATATATCAGAGTGTCGAAGGGATCCCGTGCTGGCTTTTGTGTCTTTTCTCATTTTGCCACTTGCAGTTTCTCCTCTGCTTTTTAACTCTGAATTTTCACTTAATTCTCTTTCTTTTCTTTATGTATTCTATTGTCTTTTACAGTCATCTTCCTGCCACAGCTGATCAATCATTCGCATCTTTTTCATTTTCACCGCCACTCCCTAAATTTCGCGTCTCCTCCACCGAAGTTCAACGTCTTCATTCGTCAAAATCAACATCTCTTGGTGCTCCAACGACCAATTGCTTCCTATCTTCACTTCATCGGTCGGCTGTGTATTCTTATCATCTTGTTCGTACAATGATTAGTCCACCAAAGACCTCCTTACTTTGCTGTTGTTGTTCTAATTCACACTCTAGGGGACTGGTCAGTGCTCCGACCTCCCGGAGGGAAGAGAAAAAAGAAAGAAAGACGGATGTAAGAGATATAGAAAAGAAAGGGAAAATAGGGAGAAGAAAGTAAACGCTTTGTCTGCCGGATCAGGACAATCCCGCCACGGGAAGGCGACTGCGTGGGAGCTCACATTTATGCTATTTTGACTAGTTGACTATCTGAATATCTTTGACACCATGCCCGGTCAGCGTTGCGTAGATAATTTTAGCTCGCATTGCTGAGAAGGTTCTGCGTAGTCCCATCTAAATGCAGTCGTGTTTACATCACTTGCTCTTCACCGTTTTTTTGCATCCAGATGCAATCCGTGTACGTCGTGGACAGCCTGCGGAACGCCATTTTCGAGGGTCTGTCCAAAGTGCAGTATTCCGATTTTCCCTTCCCGGGCGGTCGACGACTTCCGACTGGTCCTGGGGGTATGCGCGGGGGAATCGCATTCGACACGGACATGCTGCCCAACACGCGCAACCTCGAGCACGACATGGCCGGACCGGTGGGACATCCGGGACCTTTTCCAGCCAGCCAGTACTCCGGACGACCTTGGGGCGCGGCGGCGGCGGCCAGTTCCTCTGGTTTTCAGGTAGGAGGGTGGTTGAATTGCATTAGAGCTGAATAACATGGCACTCCGTCATAGCGACACTAAGTGCTTTTTCGTTAGTTTTATTTGTTAATCTGGCGCACTCTCCATTCTTTCTTTAATCTCCGTCACCCCTCATTTCTTTACCCTATCAGTGTTTAACGCCCATGCTTTTGTTCGCAGGGCCCCTCTAGTGTCTTTCCTTGACGACCAACCCCGTACACCCTCCCTACTGGCGCCCTGAACTTTCCCTCTTCAATCGCACTGACGCTCAAACCGCAGCTCTAACGTTCTAATAGACTAAGCTGTTCGTCGAGATCTGTTTTGCAAATTTGAATTTGAACTTGTATTCGAAATTTAAAAGGAAATAAGCCCTTGCCATTTCTCTGGAGTATCTATGTGTGTAGAGGTTCTTTCTCCATCACCAGAGAACCAAGGGACACCGTATCTATAGCCCCCAGTAATGCCTGACACAACTATCTGTCAACTATCTCAACCGTCCAGTTGTTGTAATTCCTGGTCGAAGGGACGCGCCAGCGCCCTGACCTCCCGGAAGAATAGAGAGAGAGAGAGAAATTGAAAAGGTCCCAGGTAAGGCAGCATTTTACCCCGTCACGATCTTTCGGCGAAGTTTTTCAGCTTGTTCTATACTGTAACATCACTTCAAATCGGTGGTCTAGTTCGTCATTTTTTAATGTAAACTTGAGCGTGAGGCAGTACTAGCAATGAAATGTATCGCTTTGGTGTTTTTAGCCTCCGGGAACCGCTCGACGCCCTCCCACCGCAAACGCCAACCCTGGAGCCGGCGGCACTAGCGACAAACCCAATCCGACCGTGGGCAATATTGTCGATTCGAGAGGAGGCCAGCTAGAAGTGGGCGGCATTGTCGTCTCCAATTGGGCTCCAAATATGCGCGGCAGAGGGTGAGTTGGATGGTGTTCAGAGGAGAGACGGTGCCCGCAGCGAACCTTTCGCCTTGACTGCCTATTTTGGTGAAGAAATTGAATTACAATTGTTAAAGCTGTCACTCGGTGTCTGATTGCCAAGTTTAAAGACTTATAGCATTTGATCTATATAATATGCGTGTTCGATTTTGTAGAATTCTGCTAATTGTTGTGTAGCGTTCGGAAATGGTTTTCAGTCAGTCAATAGTTTTGTCAACGATTCATATTTCAGTGTAAGCAACTGATTTATTTGTGTTGTAAATGTCCAGATAAGTGGTCACTTTCGAACGCGTCTCTCAATTATGTAGAAATGTGTTCGAATAATGACAATAAAATTATTTAAGAACTACTTAAAGGTTTTTTAGTCCAAGTTTAGCGTCCGATTTAGTTCTGGACTTGCGAGAAAAAGCCGGCAAGACAACAATACACAATGCGGTAGCAGTTGTAATTTCCGTTCGAGAGGAGAGAGCAAAGTGAGAGAGGAGAGCGAGGCGAAAAGAGAAAAGCGAAGAGTTAGGACAAAAAAAGAGAAATAGAGAGATGGGAGAGTAACCATAGGTCTCAGTAAATGTAGGACAACACCATCTCGAGAAGGCGGCACGCGGTGGCACTCGTGCTGTTTAATTAATGGATATGTGAAGTCAGCCGAAAATACTCCAATGATTGCTTGCATTCATGTCGCAAACTGCCAGCGCGTTTCTGAATTACACAGATGCCTGAACTATTTGTGTTCTCCTTCAGACGCGGACGCGGTGGCGGCGGCGGTCCACCGGGCATTCCACTTCCAGTGGGCGGTTTTCCAGCGATCCCCGGACAAGGCTACTATCCGCCCGGATTCGGAATAGCTCCATTTGCCCCCAATTTCAGGTAGGATGTGGTGCTGTCTAATCAACGCTCTACCATCTAACCGAATACAGACATTACCGCTTTGGGCAGTTGGTGTTTGAAATGGCCATATTGGCGATGCGCCTGTTTATGTGGTAGCGGTTTTTCGAAACTCGGAGTAGTATGACTGTGTGATTTCCAGAAATATGAGAGAAAAGAAAAGGTAAAAAGAACGTAGTAGGACCCCGAGAATGCAGCACTTTGACTGCCATAGCAGGACACCCCGCCACGAGCAGGCGTCCACATGAAGGCAGTGTCCAGCTCTCTCGTCCAGTCGCCTGTCCAACCATTGGCCAAGTTCTATTCTGGAAGGCTCATTGCGACAATGCACAAGTAATATAGGTGTGTGTGTCTTTCCATTCCAGTATGACCCCCTATGGCGGTCGCGGGATGCGCGGTGGTCATCGAGGAGGAGTGGGTGCCGCGACCGGCACCAACATGGTCCTCCCCTGGGAAGCACCCACCAACTGGCGACCCATGGGTCGCGGTATGATGCCCCGTGGCGGTGGTCGCGGCGGCGGCCCGGCTGGATTCCGAGGCGGTCGCGGTGGTGCGGGAAGAGGCGGATTTCGGCCCCAGAGCGGCGGAGGGAAACCCGGTAGAGGCAAGGACTTTCATGACGAGTGAGGCCAACTTCACTATATAGATTATTATCTTCCTTTTGGGGGTTGTTTTCCGTCGGATATTATTGTGGTTCGACGTATAGGAATGGAATATACTGTCTACAGGTAAAATCGGTGGAGTGTTCAAAGACGTTAGAAATAGATGCCAAACTTTCAAGATTTATTTTTTACCAGTTACTAAATAATAGCATTTTTGATTATTCCAGGAGACAACGGAACAATGATGATATGCGAAATGCTGGTAAGCTTTTGCTTTGTGAATTTTTCAGTTGCTGATTGCGTGAAGAAAACTCTTTGGTGCGTAGGTTGAAATGATAATTTTTTGTTCGATTCCCTTACTTTTGCACAATTATTGACAATAGTTTCGGAGATATTAATTATTCCTAATTGTTGGATGGATCGACTGTAGAAATACGTTAGATGTTCTTGCGTTTGTGCTTAATTTGTTTGAACTACATTATATGTAAGTGTGTCTTAGCACCTCTATGAAAGGGTCTATGTATGTCTGTTTGTATATATGTATATGTATACTGTATGTAAGGAAACGTTTTGTTCAAAGTCGATTTGAATTAGGCAATCAATAATTTTGAATTAGTAAAGGGAAGCAATCGATTTGTTCTAAGACTTGCTAAACTTGTCTATCTGGCGGGAGAAAAGGAAAAAACAACGAGGACTCATCATTGGACTTACCGGTCCTCGTTTCTTGTAACAAAAGTTGAGAGTTGCGCGAACGGAGATACAACTGTGGTTTCCCGCCTACTTTTCTTTGTGCACTCCACACCAAAAAGCTTTTGATTCGTGTATCTTATTATTATTTGGCAATGCTAAAGCTCAACTACAGATAGTTCTCTTCTTATTTTTCAGGGGACTTCACGGATATCAGTGATGGTCCAATGCAGATGTAGAAAATGTTGACTGTCCTGTACAAAGTTAGCCAACCGCTTGTACAGACGCTCCCCTCCCCTCCCTCCACTATCAGTGGCAATCCCTGAAGTCTAGCATTTCGTGTTTTGAACTTTGTGAATGTCTGATTGTTTGGCTCGTATGTCTGAGTGTATCTTGACAACCATTATCATCGTCTTCGCATCTCTTCTTCGCCTGCGTTTACCAAATGCTTCATGTATACCCCCGTCGCCTCTTCCTCACTGTTGCATGGATGCGCGCACCTTCTCCGCCGGTTAGCACGTGATTGACATAGTCTTGTATGCTGATTTGCTCCCCCCTAGTTTTCAGATTGATTTGTTGTTTTTTCTTGCTCTGCGCTCTCATCCCGCTTTCTATTGCAATCGCGCACTCCCTCCTTTCGCCTCCCTCGTCCCGATCTTCGATGTCGTTTGAGTCCACCCTCCTGGTATTTTCTCTACAGTATGTACTGTCTGTCCGCAACCACTGTACAGTATTCATGTCACAATGTCCACACTTCTCTCCCACCCCACATCTCCTCTCCCTCCTCCAACGCTATGTATGTATTAGTCATTCATTCATCCTCCTCTTTTTCATGCGCGATCTTTTTTATATTCTGATGCTATTTTGCTATCTTCGTTGCATGATGGTATTTCGTCTGATTGTTTGATTGATTGGTGAAAATATTTGTAGATCAGCACACACACACACACAAACACAGCCAGCTGATAATGATTTAAAAGTGTTAAAATTATTTGTTGATGACGAGGGCGTAAAGATGCCTCTCTGAGATTGTTTTGGGCGTTCAAACTTCTACCCATAAATATTTTCCTCGAGGCTCGTTCGTGCAAATTTTAAACCAGGAATTGTACGTACGTAAAACAGGATTGTGAAAAGAAGATCTATTACTGGTAGCACGGGTGTCTGCCTTTTTCCCCGGCTACTTTTATTTGTTTAAGGCTTTTTGATTGATTGTTTTGAGTGCAGCATCACCAACCCGCTATATATCTGGTCATTAGAGTGCTCTCGAATTGTTTTTGCCGTGGACTTATGATGTAGCGCTTGTCAGACAGCCAGCCGTCTCTCATGCTGAATTTTGGCTCGTATGTCGGTCCTTGCTAACTAACAAACAGTACAACTCGATACATTAAAGATCTAATAACGCATTGTGTTACTGACATAAGTTTTGGGTGTGAAATTTCTTGCTTGTTAAAAAAATTGTCATCGCTCTACCTTTCTCTCGTAGCGAGTGAAGTGAGTGAGTAGTCGGTTTTGGTCAGCCGATATCTCTCAATGCAGTGTTATTGCTCGCTCGATTATTTGAAGAAAAAACAAAGCAAGTACTACTCTATATACATACATACATTATTGATTGTTCCTTCGTAGAGTTGCTCGCACGTTTATTAAAGGTTCGAACAGCAGCAACAACAACAGCAGTAGTAGTTTAGTTATTTTGAATTAATTAATCATCTTCCACTCTCTATTGTTGTTATATTGAAACATACATTTATCTGTTTGTCAGTATAAAACGAAAGACATTTTTTTTGCTTGATTTTGCTTGAATCGTAACTCTTCTCTTTTTGCGGACCTACTATTGGACCTGCGTATTTTCGATTTCCAGGGTCGTGGAATTTAGTTATACACGATGTAAGTGTTTTAGTAGTAAACTATTGGTATGTCGAGACTTAAATTTTGATATCATTGTCCTTTTTGTCTACTTATGCGTTCTGTATCTCTTTATCTATCTATCTATATCTATATATTATACATGCTACAAAGTAGGTTGAACCAGCCACCCCCGCGTGAAAACCTAGAGTATATCAACACTTATGTTAAAAGTATGTTTACTATATGTTTAAGACGCGTAAATTGTACCCAGTGCTCAGTAGCACGTTTTTTCTTTATTGAATCAATTTTTTGTTTTTAATGTCTTACTACTACCACTACTACTTTAGGCCTTGTCTGTCAAATGCGGGGCATTTTTGGTTGATTGTTATTGTTGCCTATCATTACATATGTACCACTTTGAATCAGTAGGTGTTATGAAATTTATGATCGTGTTATCCATATTCAGTTGACGCCTAATTAATAAAAGTCATATAGTTTGTGGAAAGTTGTTGCTACTTATTTGCCACTATAATTTTATAGTCTTAGGTAATAGGTATTTCAGATTTATAGAACCTGTTATTCTCATGTCTTATCACGTGCATCGAGCACTTCATGGACATAACGTATTTAAATGATAAATAAGAGTTAATTTGTATAAATTAGATCAGCGAATTGGGCAAGTTTGGGTGGGTATTAACCATATCATAAACAAGGGGAGTCGTTGAAAAATATGGTGAAATGTTGCAAGCAGTAAAGCAATCCGAAATGGTAGTAAACTGCAGGTATATGATGATAATATTGTATGTTTAAGCAAAAAGATTATTGATTCTCTTGTCTGAGTGGCCATAGGTCCACACATGGGAATGTAGTCTCAACTCTCCCTGTTATTACATCGCTGGTTTATTTCTATTCCAATCTTTCGTCGTCCATCCAAACTCCTTTTAATCTTTTACGATTTCACTTGTTTCGATACGCAATCTGATCGACAGAAGCTTATAAAAATTATGGAGAACCATTACACTTTTTAAAAAGATTCATTTTCTTTTAATAACAGTTTATTCGCAACACGTTCTTTGGATTAAGCCCACAGGTACACATTCTTAGATTGAACGTATCCATCTTGAGTAAACCTGACTTCGACAGTAGTAGGACTTTCGTTCTATCTAGCCCTAGCAACGACCTAGTTTACCTTAGCAACCGAAAGTAGGTCGAGGTCGTTTCTTAGCAACGAAAGTAAGTCGAGCCATTTGGGGAATTTCCTTAGTAACTGCCTAGCCACGAAAGTAGGTTGAAAAATTCCCACGGGCCCCCCTGCTTAGGTGGACCCTTTCAAACCTTTGAAACATTTTCAAAAATCGGTAAATTCAAAAATACAAATTTTTATATTGCCGAATCATATCGTTCGAAAGGTATTGACGAGACGAATCGATTGGTACCATCATCTGAAATCCGATCAGTCCTTATTGATTTTATCGATCTATTTCTATTCACACTGTAGTACGAAGTTATTCAGTGTTAACGTGCAGTTTAATAAAAGTGCCTTACAGTAAATGACGGTTTCATTAAGGATATTATATAGTACGACGTTTATATATATTGGCGAGGCAAATCAAATGATTATCGATTTTATCGATCGA
>JAUYWV010149078.1:0-10187 GCA_032274565.1 Nematoplana nigrocapitula
ACTGCCCAAGCCCTTTTCTGATTGGTCAATAACATTAGGTCGCAGCGAGTGAGTGAGGCGAGCATAATCAGCCAGGGAAAAAATGTGTGCCGCCATCTCTATTGTTAACTGACGTCTATTTCCACTCTAGTCTAATATAGTAGGAGCCATTGCTCTGTGTCTGGGGCACGCTTCCATCATTCGCAACACCAAGGCACTTTGATCTGTTCTGCACGACAGAATTGCACTGTTTCAGGTTCATAGATGTCCAAGATGTTACAGTAATCATCCAATTCTATTTTTTCCCTCCTTGAGGTCTAATGCCCTCAACTATGCCTTGAAGAATACAGAGTGACTGAGTGTGCCGGAATTACGTAATGCATTACCAAACCGCATTAACGTTTAAGTAATCTTTCAAGAAAACTTCAAAAAAATGATAGATTTGAATGTGCTCTGCAGCACGTACAGCTCTTCGTCAAAGTTCATTTTCCCTCTTTGAACAATAAATGGTATTACATGTAAAATTTAATTAATTGTTTTTTAATTAGGTCTATTACATAGTCTAATAAGATCTCTTCTATATTATTATGTTATGAGCTTTGATGTTCATGTTCATGGTCAACTGCTCCATCCTGACAAGATGAAATGGTTTCACTTCCCTTCTGAGTAATTACTAAAAATACCTTAAATAGTATCAGCAACAACTATGATACCAACAATGTATCCCTTGATAAGCAGCTCGGTAATATTAATCGATGTTTTTGCAGGTGCTCTTTGGCAGTCCGTGGCGTTTTTATGATAACGTTCTGATATAGTTGTATTGCCATGGAGTATTTAAAACATCTTTGAGGTTGTGATTAAGTGAATTCGTAAATACCTGCGGAGTCTAACCTTCTTTTTGGGACAATCGTGTAACCTCCAGTGCCTCTCAGCGGAAGGTGTCCTGGAGACCACCCTGAGTTGTGGTGCGAATACGCGAGACTTTGGGACATCTTGGTTAGGCTTGGGCATATGTGTGGTGTTCAGTGAAAGTTGGGCCGTTTGGTTGAATTGGCCCATAATACTGTAGGAAGTTTTAGTCTCGTTTGGGTTATTTCCTGTCACGGTGGAAGCTAAGGAAATCGGTTCTTAATGTTGAAAGCATTTTCGATTAAAGTATGACGACAGTTAAGTGAGAATATCAGAAGGAATAAGGTGGAAAACAACACCACTACATATACTGCACTTAAAATGATATCACGCAGGAGCACTGAAAATAAGCGTGATTTTAGAATATACATATAGTCACTTGAGCGACTAGTACAAAAACATAATTTCCCTTTATGTTGAGAATATTTCTCATTGTTTCATAGAAATCTACAAAGAAATTCCTGTCGTTGCAGCTATATAGAGAGGTTAACACAACGTACAGAGGGGTATAGATGCGGCATTGTGATGTAATACTTTCCCATATTAGAAATTGGTTTGGTTGCCCCGCTCATCTAATCTAGGGTGATTTATTCACAAGTCATGTTATCCAGAACAATAATAAAGGAACTTTTAAATCTTATATGTTTATTATTGAGATAATAAAAATGTCATTATAATCATTATTATTATAATCTTGTGAAGTCAATTTTTTAAAAATTGTGCAAACCCGGAAAGAATCAAAAAAACATTAGAAGTATCCCGGGTAGCTGTCCTCGTTGATCATTCGTTTACCGCTGAAAAGTATAAAAATGTGGTATATTTAAACAAAATAATTTTTGGTATGTTGCTAAAACAGACACTTTATTTGATTATAGCAGAAGATCTGGGGGGTGTTTAGTGACTAAACTATAAGAAAACAAATTTAGACCCAATTACATAATTCCTAATTATATTAAGTTATTCCCCCAAAACATTGCAAAATTGGAAAATTGTAAAGGTAACATTTATCAGGTCTGAAAATAAAATCGCATTACTATTTTTTCTGTTGAAAAGAAAGAAGCAATTACAGAATAAAACTTGACCAAAAGTAAAGTCAAATGTCTATAGGAAAAAGGCATTTGCATTTATTGAAAATCTAGTTTCTTATTTGACTTCCATCAGAAGAATGGCGGATATTTACCCCTCAATATTACCACAAGACGGATACCTTTATTTTGTTATTTCTTTATTTCTGCTATCTATAGAACCAGTGGGTAATTATTTTAGATTAATAATTGATGTAAAGTGTTTTTGAGACTATACCAAAAGGAACAGTTAGAGATTAGGTGGGGCATTCCTCTCATTGCATGTAAAAACAATTTGATGTTCTGGTATCTATCTGTGTTGCAAGATTACTTTATGCTATAATAGACTAGCCCCCCTCTCGACCGCTCATTTTCGCTATCTGAGATCAACACGGAACATTCATTGATAAACGCATGTGACAATATTGATGATGTATAGAAAGAAAGACAATTAATTACATGTCGTGTTAGATTGTAATTAAAATTAGAATTCCCAGTAGAGACTTTGAAGGGTTTATTTACTACCTACAATATATTGGGAAGAAAGGTATCTTACGTAATGGTAATGTCTATATGTATTTGCGACCTTACGACTAGTCATCACTCATCAATGCAAAGCCCAGGTTGGTGTCTTCTTTGTTCTTTAAACAGGGGGTTTACTCATTCGATAGCTAGTGGTCTTCTCGTGATCAATATCCACATCGGAATGACTTTAATTATACAAAAGAAGTCACAATGAGGGTGGGTACACACAATGCGACTTTTCGGCCGATTTGACATTTTCCATAGATTTTCTGCGTATATGACAACATAGGACTTGTTCCATTTTACTGCGATTTTTTTAAATAAGATTCATGAATTTCAGTAAGGAAATTGAATTGTATGCGGTCCACAGAGCATTGCTTGTAAGACTCCAATCAATAAATGTATCACAATCGTGTGAAGAGATGAAATGAAATATATTTATATTTAGATAATTATATTTAGTTATATTTGAAATTAAAAATTCAAATTTTCGAATTAAGTAAAAGGATCTGCGAATAAAATAATAGGAACGAATCAGAATGAGTGACAACAACCATCAAATTTAATTCAGGACCGGGCGCGATTCTGTTTTGGTACGATTTACGAATCAGTGCGATTCGTCGTACGATTAATCGAAAATCGCGCGATTGTATTTCCATTACATACAATTGTGTGTTAATTTGCAAAGAAACAAATATACAGTAGATATACTCATTCTGTTACATTACATCACTATATTGTTTGAATTCACACAACTGATAGAAACGATTCTATCTACCGCAAACAAAATAGTGTATCAGTACAACGCGAACAAGTTGACATTTTTTCGAAGTTTGCGGTCATTTGACATCAACCATGAACTCAAAGTTTTTAAAAAGGGGAAATTGTCATCGCCTCTTCAGCATTTGTTGCAGTGAGACTAGATCGTTTCGCCGTAAAAACATTTCCGGTGGTAGTAGTAAGGAAAGAGTCAAGACCATCCCATCCATATATTAGCATCAATTGGTGGGCACATATATAGGAATTATGATTATATATGTTTAATTTGATTTATATTCTACAGTCGTGTCAGTATTTTTTATGGAAAGCCCTAATTATCACATTTTAAAAAATCATAGAAATCGCGCGAACCGAATAAATTAATCGCGCCAGTCTCTGATTCATCAGATTGCTTGATAAAAGTGATAGCTTGGTACAGAGCGAAGAACAGATGTGAGTGGAGAGCTGATGCACTATAATGCACCTGGGGCTGTGAATAAATGTAATAGAATACAGAAACTGCGGTGAGTTGCTTCTGCATGGTCAGTTTCACAGATTGTTGACAAATACTGATCAAATAAATTTGTAAAAGCGATCCAACAAGAACACAATTAAAAAACAGTACAGAGTTTTTAGTTTCTAAGTACCCACACTCGATTTTCTATTCGTTTAACTGAAGCAAAATATTTTCACGTTTTCACTACGCATTACTATTGGTAACAGGAGCGAAATAAATAAATGAACGTTGAATATGAGCGTTTTAAATAACTTTAATTTTAATATGAAATATAGCATATTTATTATATCTATTTAATTGTACGTTTATTTTTATCTTATTCAAATTTGAATCTGCAGTATAGAATAAACGTTTAGATTCTACTTCCATTAAATACTTTTATCACCCGGGAATGGTTAAATAAATAGTAGTATACAGTTGACGACTTAATACAATATTTGATATGCGACATACAGAACACTCTCGTGAAAGTATTAGGACATATTTATAGTAAAAATGGGCAGTTTTAGTTTTCATTCGTTTTTATTCGCTTAATTGAGATTAAGGAAAATCTACTCCGGCATTTCAATCTTTATAAAATATGGTCTGTTGAAGAAAAATGAAGATTTAATGCGGTGTGGCATTTGGTCGAGTTTCAATGCGCTCAGTTCTTCTACGTCTATAATACAGGAACCGTTTTAATTATTATTAAACCAACAAATTTTAAAATGAATGTTTTACTGAGTAGTTCGAGAAAATTGATTAAAATTCGTGTCTACTGTGGATTTCCTGTGGTAAAAACCAACACTCGAGTTTCGATTTAATATAATTTAATGTACTATGCTGTCTTCTAAAACATTTTAAGAATTATCCGAAGAAGCTAATAGGAATACAAATGTATGTGTCGTAAACGTCGGTAAGATGATAGGCAGTGACACATCCCCTTACGGAAGTTAATCAGGTATCTTCTGTCTTAGAGATCCTGCGAGAACTATCGATTTTTTTAGCTTTGTGTCAGCTGAATCTTGAAGAAAGAATTAAATGTCACTGTACAAAAGTATACGTTCACTATATGTAGTTTATGAGAGGATGACTGTCATTCTAATTAATGTAAGGTGATAAATGAGGATGATTAAAAGTTTGTGATGATATAGTTTACATTAATGACAGATATGTCTAATCTAATTTAGACAAATAGGGTATTATGCTTGGACAAATGGCTAATTCTACACTCGCGGGAGATTTCATCTGTGTGTGCGTTGTCGAATAACTTCTTTTCCCGAAGGGTGAGTGCAGAGTGCCGCCAGACCCAAGGGAGAGATCGCCCAACGTAGTACAATAGCCTTTTCCATAGCAGACGAATCTGTTAAATTGGGTACTGGTATGATTACAATCAGGTGAAGTCTAATAATGTACAATTATATCAGTAAATATCGCCCAAAGTAGCATATTTACTTTCTGCCTTGGCAAATGAGCCTGTTCCTATACCAAACATAAGACCTTATTCTAATCAATAATACTGCTATTAGTACATCAGCCCCGGTCCGAATTTTTGCTCACCGGTATCAAATTATAGGGCGTGAATGCTAATAGTGTTTTGGGAAGGTATTAATGCCTAGAGTTAGAAAACCATGTAATAGCATTGTGGGGTTGGCAGCTTTATATAAGAGATCTCCATTTTCCAAAATGACCCTGAAATGCTCATTATGCAATAAATGATGTTCTAGAGCAGCTAACACGGTGATTTCGCTGTCTATGACCAGGTAGTGTATGTATCAATTCAAAAACAAGTGCCATCAACACATATAAATCCTTATTTTGCAATCACCATATATAGTACAACAATTTAATACAGCAAACAAATTATATATGTTAAAGCATCACAGCGGCAGCGTTGCCGCGTACTGCGGCCATAGAAAAATACAAACAAAATATCAAACAGAAGCTATTACAACAAAAACTAATAGCTATCAACAAAATGTTATATCTGTCTTTACTTAGAACATTGGACGATGGTTCAAGAGAAATGTATGTATGTATGATTGTGTCTTGTGTGGTTTCTGCTGGTGGTGTGTCGATGTTTGTCGTTCTATTAACACGTTCATTCATTTACTTAGACTGCCCATGTATGTTAATCTTTGCCTTCCTCTGCTTCTGTTTACTTGGATCTTACCCGTCACAAAGATTTTCTATACCTTCTATTCTCATTAAATGTCCAAGAAATTCTAGAGCTGCCTTTCACGAATTGTTTTCAGTATGTTTCGTTTCGTTTCGTTTCTGCTTTGCTAAATACTTCTTCTTTCGTCACCCGCTCTGTCCAAGATATTCTCCTCCTCCTCCTCCTAAGAAATAAGATCTCTACCGCTGGAATTCCACGTGACTGTCACATATTACAAGTCTGATTGGCTGCTATAAATGGAACTATGACGTACTGTAGTCCGACTGAATGCTTAAAATAGAATGACGTCATCAAAATTCCCAAATCTATTTTAGGTGAGCTAGATACAAATAAAGCTGCCACTGCCACAATGCTCTCACATATTTTCTAATTCTAGGGGTCTACAGTTTCACAAAAACACTATTAGCATTCTCCCCCTGATTTGATACCGAGCAACCCCCCAGGCTGATCGACTATATAGTTAGATATGGTCTATTATTTGAATTTGTCGAAACGGGCGAATGCATTTTGTCTCTAATAAATATGAATATACTGTCCATAGTCATTAAAGCTGGATTCAGATGAACGAAAAAGACTAGACTCTCTTGTCTGTCTGGGAGTGCATTTGTAGTCTAAAAGTACAACACTGGGGTGCATTGTACCCCGAAAAATATACCGGTGAGTCCTATGTTCTTCATTTTTGAATTGGCCAATGTAGTTAGTTGATCTTGCAATTAACATTTTTTATAAAGAGAATCTAATTTTCTACTCCCGCCGGCAGATTAAAATACTTTATCAATATAAATTCTGAATACATAATGTCTACATGACCTCCCGCTAGGGCAGGAAAATAATAATACTTCTCATCATAAGATGGGTTTATTTAATATAAATATTTATTGACATATATTGGCATCAAAACAAGGGAGAAAATTTTAAAATTGCGTTCAAGGAAACGTGTGAGAAGGCGGAAATTTTAGACAGCTCTATAAAAAAGAAGCCGCGATTATGTGATCGATAGAACTTGAGTGAAAACCACATGAACCAATGTCGTCAAATATACTGGCTGAGTCCTAATTCCGAGTTTCTGGTTTTAATCCATACTTGGACAAACTGCTTTCCCAGCTGTGTGGTAGAGATTCAGTACACTGTCTATAAGCACTGCCCCAGTGCACTGGGATTTGGTGATACTGCCACAGTCTGCCTGGATATGACGAATCGATTGAAGTCCTTCAAAACTCTCTATTATGATACTTACTTGGCAGATCCATCCCCTCATCCTTCAGACAAGAGTGGAATAATTGGAGGTGTCACTAGAGCAGAGTTTTAACATTGCAAGAATTTCCCCATTAAACTACAGATATCCTTCAACACAGACGTACTCCCAACATAGTCTGCATTTTGAGGCATCTATACTAATTCTAGCCGTCAGTTCTACAATTGTAGAAAGGACAAATTCAAGTCTTCGCTTCGTAAACAGTTGCAGACGACGCAGCGCAATGAACCAGAGAAGACTAACTCCCTAATTAATGCTTTTGAGCATAAAGACATTGTAGATGACCAAAAGAATCACAAGCATAATAGCCAAGTCTAATGAAAATGCGTAACTTTGGTATATTCCGATCATGTAGTGATCAAGTCGTGTCGCTCCGCTTTCTCAGTTTCCCATAGTTTTCCCCGTTAATCGCATTGATTCTTTCAAAATTGTATATTATCAGAAAGGTTGTGCTGTGAGCTAGATCACTGTGCAATTTGTTTGCCAGCATTTCCACTGTGATCTGTTCAATCGTTCATTTTCCTCTCTCTGCATTGTCACCTATTGAATTTTCGAATCATGACTCCTAACGGAATTAAAAAGACGATATACAGTATTATTCATTGCATCTGCTTTAGCTGAATTTCTCGAGAAGCTCCGAGCTGATATTAGATCAGATTTGCATAATGAAATTTCGACCCTTCGTTCAATTATCATTGATCGTCAATCTGTCGAAATTGACTATGTGAAATCTGTTTTTCGCAAGCAACAGGGGGAACTTCTCGATCGTCAGAGGAGGGATATTTGTCAACAACATAATCCTTCATGGTCACCGTGAAAGTGAGCCGAAGGACCAGGCTTCCCTCATATATAAATTTTCTGATCTTCTTAAACTCGATTGATTGCAGACTCATGTTTGTGGCCTATGCTCCCCAAGAACTTAACCAAATTTTCCCGTGTCTTGGAAGATTGTCTTTGGGTCGATGTCATCCAGGAAGAACTCCCTTTTCCTCTCCCACTTGAGACACTTCTCCAAGAGGTGATCCGCGTTTTCGTCACAGTTTACAAAAAAAGGAACTGGCAGCTTTTCTATCTTGTAAAGATATTGCCTGAGTAGTGGGAACTCTTACCTGTCCTGAGCTGTTGAGTTATGAAATTGTCTTTTCTGCCCCCTTTGAACTTAGTTATCTTTGTCCCCCAAAGGTCTTAACATACCACTCTGAATGTGTTCGTTCCCCACTCTCTCTTTCTCTCTCTCTCTTTTCTCTTTCTCTCTCTCTCTCTTCTCCTCTTGGCCGCGACTTTGACTACTGGTTCAATACTCCTAAAGTAATCCGATCTTGGTTCTCCATACTTCCTTTCTTTGCCAGATCATCTGCCTCTTCGTTGCCCTCTATGCCACAGTGAGATTGGAAGTGGAGCAAAGTGCTTTCTGCGCGGAACTGCTCTACAGTATCTTCTGAATAATCCTGGGCACATCGGGATCTCGGGTGTTGTTATCGCGCACTTAATCATCTAAAGCGCCTACTTGCTGTCTGTGAATAACCTGACTGCCTTCTCCCTTCTGTCCCTTTTTCTATTGATCAGAATATCTAATCATTCTCTCATCGAAATGAGTTCCGTTTTACAGCTGGAACCCCACATTCCCGTTGCTCTCGATGGTGTGGATTTGCTCTCATCGGCCTAGTGTATCAAAACACCAGCTTCACCTTTGCTAGTTCCGCTTTCGGTAGATCCATCTGCAGTTTAGGCGATCTTCTCTTACTACTACCCCTTCCAGCTTTCTCATCCATTCTTCGAGGTTGTCCTCTCTTCGGATGGTTTTCCTCCACGCAGGTGTTCATGATCGGATGTAGCACATCTTCCCATTGTGGGTACCCTCTTCCCAACACAGTCTTTTCTCTGGGGATGTCTACATATTGCCCTTCTCGGGCTGACGTCTCACCTATCGATCACCATATTTCGACCGTCTTCAACCGCCGGTTCTGCACTGTTCTTGTGACGCCTTCTTGATGGGATCTCTATTTCCGCGTCTCATTCCTCTCTCGTATAGTTTACCGCTTACTGACAACTCTACTTTCCAGGCTTCCCAGTCCTGGTTGCACCTCCACATCAACTGCTCTATGCAGCAAACAGTTTTGTCCCTCACGCTGCCTTATTTTATACTGTTTGGAAATAATACTACATAACTAGAATAAACTTCGTAACTGTTAGCGTTTCTAACAGGTTTATATGCATCCTGGTATGACTCAGTCCGATAGAATATCATAGACTATGCCTGTAGATGAAAGATTTGAAAAAGAGAGTTTCCAATAACGCATCTATAATAACCCTTTCTCGTAGAGGTTTGCAAGTGAATGTTAAGACTGTTGATAAAACTGACCTCTTAAGGTGTTCGGAAATTAAACGATCTCGTAAAATTAAAAATCATTAATAAACTGCAACATTTTGTTTGCTTTACTTCTAAATGCTCTCTATCTTTCCCAAATGTCATGCCTAAACACTGTTGAGGAATACGTTTCCGTATATGTAAATAGAACAGACGGCATCATAGACTAAAAGGATAAGGAAGAAAGAGCTTTGAATTAATTACGCTCTTTGATGAATAGCCTAACGGCCTCGTACCTTCTTTTTCAGAATGTACTGTAGAAGGCCTACGTATGTACAGTATACCGTATTTGAGTGCATTATTTGACTTACAATAAAGTGGAATGTCTTATATTATGCTGGTTTAATCAAATTTCAATCAATATCGTTTTCTGTTGCACTGATCGTAACTTGTCTAAACTTACTACTACTGAACGATTTATAAATTCCGCAACCTCAATCCTTTAGACAACACTTTTCTCTTTCTTTACATATAATATGGTGGGAAAATGTTTAATATTGCTTTTGTTAGTGCGGAATTTGTAGTTTCTTCTATGCGTATTTGGGTAGAAACCAGCTGGTATATCTATGTCGCTGTTGTTGTTGTTGTTGTTACTCGGGATCGCTTTGCCTGCATCGCTACGTCTGTCGGGGCTTCCACTCGCGCTGTCGGAA
>JAUYWV010149089.1:0-10186 GCA_032274565.1 Nematoplana nigrocapitula
GTGGCTATTTTTCCCATGTTACCCATTGGTGTAGCATTCTTTTGAGTCATCAAGCATGCAAATCTGTCAAGAGAGTTAGGAGAAAAATACTGGTCAGACGTATACACATACATGCATTCCTCTAATTATAGATAGAATTGTGGCTAGATGACTTTTTTACCATTACTGGCATTAGAGATGTAACTTTGACATAAAGCACGAGAGGTAAAAAGTTTCTGCGAGATCACGAGTCGAGTGTGCATGTACCATATGTGCTTTTTTCAACAATTGATATTATTGAATATATATATTGTAAGAATAGAGAAGATTTAAGTATTCTAGTAAAATAAATTAAAACCATTATGCCACAAATTTAGGAAATTCTATTCACTATTAGACAACATCAGGCTTGTGATATCAATCAAATTAAAGATATATATGGAATTAGCCAAGTAATCAATAACACTGTTGAACTATATTAACAGCTTTGGAAAATGTCGGCATATATACAGCTAACATACTTTTGGATATATTCCAATAGGCAAAATGCTGCATAAAGATATAAAGTCTCATTTAATACTTTCTTAGCAAGTTAGTAAATATTTATTTCCTAATATCAAATTTATCATTCAAATTGAGTGAATAGAAAATTTATCTCACTATTATCAGTGAGAGAAAATATTCTAAATGAATTTGAGTATACAAAATATTAACAATCATTGGAAAAAATACTTTACCACTACTAGTGATTAGTGAGTCATAGTCAATGACTACTTCAAAATGTTAATAATACCTATTAGTCCTAAGTTACTTTTTAATCTTTAGATTTTTTCATGTAATATTTATGCTTTAAAATAATCAATTAACTATTTTATATTACTATTTTCAATATCAATTTATCATAAAAATGAAATATAATATTATTAATACAAATAATTTTTATTGTATTTATAAATTTGTACTGAATTATTTATTATTTTTATAAGTTAATAAAAAGTTTGAATACCAGTTATACTCATATGCAGTTAAAATATTTTTAACTTTATCTAACTTTATATATTTTTTAAACTAGCAATGGGTGCCAGCATTGCTGGATATATGCCTAACCCTGCCCTAGTCCTGTCCCCCATTTTTGGAGGTGCCCTGCAACTTTTGTTTTATTAAATTTTCTGTAGGAGGCCTCCTTCTGCCCAAAACGGACATTTCACACCATTTTTAACTTCCTTAACCTTGACCATGACATTGGAGGTTCACCTCACCCCCCCTCTATATTAGCCGCTGGGTTAAGGGAGTCACCCATGCAAAGATTGGGTCGCTAGCACCAATGGTCTCGCTGCCCGAGAGGAAAGGAAACCTTCTTTTCTGATAATACCGTGCTCTATAAGGTTGGAAAACAATCATGCTACTGTATTGTCTTGTTGCTGAGTCCGACGCATGCTTCTTGGCCGATCTTCGCCTTGTAGGCTTTCAGGAACAAACTGTATCCAGTGTGGATGCGATGTAATTCCGCTCTTTCCCATGTGCATAACTTGCATTCCATTTCTTTATTTCTTGGCCAGGTGTCGGGATGGCTCTCTTTTACTTCATGCTACTCGCTACCATCGCTTAATATAAAAACAAACAAGGAAACTTAACAAAACAACATAACCAATACATACTACAGCTGCCAGATTCCATATAAACATTCTGTAATATACTGATAGAGCATTCAAACTCATTTCTGTAGTATTGATTATTAGTAAACGTATTTTCAAAATTTTTTACTGCAACTACAACTACAGTATATAGATCGTTGATTTAGCATTGCATCAGTCAGCAGAATTCAAATGCCTATGGCGTCTCCTATAGGCCAACCCTGTGAACCTGGCCCAAGCCCAAACCAAGCCAGCAATCAAAACAAAACCTGGCCTATGTTACCCAAAGAGTTGAGGGGGTCACTCATGCAAAATTTCTGGTCCGTGGGACCAACGGTCTGAGTGGCAACCTCAAACAGACAGGCACACAGATAGATATATTAATATACTATTGACCATAACTCATCATACCTCTTTATGATAGATCTTTTATCAAAGGAAAATATACTTTACCACTACCAGTGACCAGTGAGTCACAGTCAGTGAATACTTCAAAATGTTAATAATACCTATTTGTCCAAAATTACTTTTAATCTTTAGATTTTTTCATGTTATATTTATGCATTAAAAATAATCAACTAACTACTTTATATTACTGTTTTCAATATTAATTTATCATAAAATGAAATAAAATTCTTTTAATACAAATAATTTTTATTGTATTTATAAATTTGTACTGAATTATTTATATATTTTATGAATACCATAGTCCCTCATAGACAGTTAAAATATTTGAATACCTCAAATTCATATTATTTAAACTAAAAATAAAGTTGAAAAGTAAATATTTAATATGACATTTATATATATATTATTTTTTAAATTTATGAAAAAATTCCTGCAAAATAAAATATTATACATTTTTTTAAAGTTATATTATATGTTGTAAAAAATATTATTAAATATCATTTAATTATACCATTACATTAGTATTAGTATTGCTATAGTAATAAAATATTATTTTCTTTATTCAATTTTATGTTAACTTATATATTTTTTTAAATTATATAAGATCCCTAATAATAATAATAAAAATAAATTATTTTTTATTAGCTATTTATTGATAGTATACAATTCAATACAGTTTTTAAATAGAATAATCTAGAATATTATTAGTATATTATTACTTTGGAGATATTTGTTTTTAAATTTGTCTTTTAAATTCCAAATAGTTTTTGGTTTATATAATATGTATCATATACAAGTTCACATACAGGGTTAAAAGTATAGGCCATTTTCAATACTTTATTGAATATGACCTATAGCCTTTTGTTAAACAGTTTGCATGAGTTCATATAAATGGTACATATCTGAGTATCAGTAATTTCTTTTAAATCATTCATGATCCATAGTTTCTTCCATAAACATTTTAAAACAACCCCAAAAAAGTTTGGAAGTTTGATCTGATGATATGGAAAACCTCATTGTCAATTCCACTCACTAGAGAATTTTTTATAATTAAATGAAGTACCATCCTATTGATGATCAGTCTTAGTATTCTGTCATAATCCATAAGTCCTTTTCAATGATATGAAATAGTATTATTGACAAACAATGGGTTAAAAACCTTAGCATATGAGACAAAGTGCTGGAAGATAAACTTTTTTACAATTGTGGTGGTTGTAAAAATTTAGTTTAAGGTATGCTTCATCAGTCCACCAAATGTTGTTGATGAAAGTTTGAAGAGAAATTTCTGCAAAATCAACTAATATATCAGTATCACATTCATGTTAATGTTGAACCAATCAATTTACATAAGGCTATTTGTTTATTTTATGTGTATATTTACTTCTCATTTCAGTTGATACAAGTAGGATTACCCCTATAGCGTTAGTAATCGTATCAATCTCTTAGTTGATTCATTTAGCAATGCAAAAATAGCTTATTCTGTAGAATTCAAATTTATTGATTTAGCATTGAATCAATCGGATACTGCAGAATTCAAAATCCTGCAGCATATTGATTTAGCATCGCAGCAAAAACATGTTATTTGGGTATTTTCTGTTGTGGGCCTCTCAATAAGAAATTTTGCATCTCGTGACTATTTTTCCCATGTTACCCATTGACGTAGCATTCTTTTGAGTCATCAAGCATGCAAATCCGTCTAGAGAGTTGGGAGATCAATACCAGTCAGACATACATACATACATTTCTCTAATTATAGATAGGATTATCAACATGAATGAATAACTCTATATATTTTGACACTAATTGAAAAGGTTATATAAAATAATTTATATTATCTTAATTAATAAATTCATCCAGTATTCATTATTTATGATTATTCCTCATTATAATCTAATCTTCTAATTTATCTTTAATATGATGCTTTAAAAACTGATTTTAATTCTATTTTTAGATAAACAATGTCTGAGGAATCGTGAGTAGCTTTTTTATTTATTTCATGTAATATGTATAAATGTTTTGAAAATTATCGAAAAATCATTTATTTTTATTTAATTTTTCTATTTGCTTATTATTCCTTAATTCGAACATCATAATTTCATTTCATTCAGACAATTAAAAAAAATTATTGAAATAGTTGTAACCACCTTTTTGCATAAGTGTCTGTAATGATTGTTGATTAATGAGGACAGTAGTATTATATTGACATGAAATATTCAATAGTAGTATAAAAAACAAAGTGTGATTTCCTCCTGAGGCTAGGTAAGACACAGATATACTAAGTTCAACTTACAGACATAAAATATTTTTATGCAATGCATCCAAAAATGAATTGATGCAAGTCAATTGGTGTAGCGATGACTGACTTTGGTACGATTAGGAGAGTATGATATGGGACTACCCTGAGTATGTGATCAGCCTTTATGACCAGTTTTTTAAAGGATGTAGTACTGTTTAAAACATTGTTCAGGGGAGTTGGAGTTAATCCCTAACCCTAATCAGAAGAAGTTTATTTATTTGGAAGACCAAATGATATGGAGGACAGCTGGAGAGGTGGGGTGAAGTAGATCTCAGAATGCCAAGGGATAGTTGATAACGGAAGGGCAGACTGTTGATGCAGCTTCGTAGTGGCCACTGCAGCATTCCAGCAGAGGAATACCTGAAATGTGTCTGCACTGTGGGAAGCGGGAGAAGACCCTTTAGCGCACTGTCTACAGGGGCATGTTTCATAAAATTTTAGGAGCTCCTAAATTGACGAGCTTCTAAATTTATTAGCAGCTAATTTTCTTGAGCAGCTGAATTTAACGTTAAACCCCACGCTAAATTCCCAAAAGAGTTTTAGTCTGCGGCGTCATTTCTGTCAATGACTGTAGGAGCTCATAAATTTAGCTGTATATTCACTGCTAAATTTGAAGTACCACGACCTCATCCTGAAACAATGCCTCGAAAGCTCTATTGCTATCTCATATTTCGCATGGGCGCCCACCCACTCTTTTGTAGGTGTAATGTCCAAATCCTCTTATGCTTTTTGGAGCTTCTATTAAGGAACTGCTACTGTATTTAGCAGTGTTTTATAAAACTCACTGTAGCCGAACAGTTATTTAGGAGCTCGTAAGTCCTAGACTTAGGCGCTCCCTGTTGCTAAGTTTTGTGAAACAACCCTAGGTGTGCCGTGGTGTCTGCCTGGTATGTGCGTTGCCGTTGGCACCTCTGAGGTGATCCAGCCTGGCAACAACAATGAATACAATTATTTGACATATAAACACAGGGAAAACGTGTTCATGTATAGAGTGCAAAAGCGCAGTGAAAAAAAGACGAACAGACTATAGTGAATAGTTGAAATTACTTGCTGTAGATGGCGGTACTGATTAGTATAGCAGGTAATAAACAGCCAAAGCAATCCTGTTCCCCGCAGAGTTAAAGTGGCCGTCCGTGTACGTCCTTTCACTCAACGTGAAATCGATCGGAATGCGAAGAACATTATCGTGATGATGGGCAATACGACCGAGATTACAAATCCGGACGCTGGTGGTAAGAAGATTTTCTTTCCTCTCTTGTGCATTTATCGGATGTGTGCGCGCGCTGAAATATCTCCGGCATGCCCGCGCTGTGGGGAGGTAGGGCAGACCAGCGCTGACTCTCTAACTTATCGTAATTTCTATTTAACGTTGGGAACCTCAGCGTTTGTTGTTTAATCTCAAATATGCAGTACAGGATATCTCCAGTCTAATTTAAAAGAAACACAGATTTATATCAAACAACATTATTGACCTTAAAAACAAAAATTAGCGGTCTAGGATTAGGAAATTGATGTTGTAAAATTGTGACACATCGATAACATGTAAAAATGTGGGTATTTTTCTAATAATAGTGGTATTCTGTGTTTATTCCAGATCGTGTCGAACCAAAGAGATTCACGTTCGATTATTCATACTGGTAAGCAAGATTTGATATGAGCAGCATGACGTTAGCATGGCTCCACATGTTTCTGATTCTCTCTCTCTCTGTTGTCTGTCATACTTCGGTCTGGCTGCCATGATGCAGGTCTCATGACGGATTTGTGACCAATTCGGACGGAATGTATGAAGCTACAAACCCCCAATCGTACTACGCCAGCCAACGCAAAGTGTACAATGATCTGGGCCAAGGAATGTTGGAGAACGCCTTCGAGGGCTACAACTGTTCAATCTTCGCCTATGGTCAGACCGGGTCGGGGAAATCTTACTCCATCGTCGGTTTTGGACCAAACAAGTACTCTCCCTCCCTCTCTTACTCTTTTCATACACGAGGTTGCATAAGTTGTTTCGCGGGGAGCGTTATTTCATTCTCTCGATAAATGCGCGATTCGCGGTAGAGTTGAATTCTCATAGACGGCATGCATACTGACTTCTACATATTCGTGCTGTAATTGTAAACTGAGGAGGTTCCACGAGGTATTAATCCCCTCGGTCGTATCTTCGTCCGTCACAGGACAGCGCGATTCATAGAAAAATTAAATCATGAGATATAATATTTATACTACTATTCGGATAGTATACAATTAGGACTTTTATAATTTCGAGGTTATTGCCACTCGTCAGTACTGGGTTGGATTCGACCCCGTACCCCAGTGAACAGCAGTCGAAATACCTAACCACCACTAGACCACGAGATCACTTGTCGAACATGCTGGTTGTGGCGTATATTATGGCTTATAATTGTAATTACGTGTGGATACCCTGCAGTTGCACGTTTTGAGTCCACGAATATGCCTCATTTAACGAAACCGATCTGCTGGTCAGGTGGATATCTTGTCAAGCTATTCCTGAAGATAAAACTAGAAATATGATCAGCGTACTGTAACCCAGGCGTGTAAATACCAGCGCAAACCATCATTCCTGCTTGGCCAAAAGGCAGTTAGAGCAGACAGCGAATGGAAACAGCCAATCACAGTGCGACACACGCACAAAAACAGAAGAATCGATAAAGCATCAATAGCTCTCCCGACGATAATAAGCCAATCGGAACTAATAACTTTAATTAGAAAAACTTATATACAGTATATAATTTATTTTTAGATATACGCAAAATACCTCTAAAATGGCGGTTTGTATAGGGCTCATAACGTTCTTAATTTCGCTTACCATTACAACGATTTGTTTGCTTCCTATTTTCAGAGGCATTGTGCCCATGATTTGCTCGGAACTCTTTAAGTCTGTGGATGCTGCGAGAAGTGACGACACAAAGGTACGCGCGCATACACACTAATAGAGAATAGCGATTGCTGCGCATTCCCTACAGTCCTGCACTAGTACATGTCCTGTGTCTTATGTGTTGGTTACAGAGATACATCACTTTCTCCATGATGGAGATCTACAATGAACAAGTCCGGGATTTGTTGAATAGTGAGAAGCCGAAAGCTCGCGTTGGAGGATTGCCCATACGAGAAAGTCCTGCAACCGGGTTCTACGTCCAGGACCTTAAACATATTCCCGTGGGAAGTTACAAGGATATAGAGATCAGAATGAATCAAGGTATGCAGGAAAGAAAAAGAGAGAGGAGGGGGAGAGAGAGGAGATATAGAGAGGAGGGAGAGGGAGACAAGGGGATAGATGAGACAGACGGAGGGAGAGAGGAGGGAGGTGGGCAGGGGAATATAATGAGGTCAAAAACAAAGTCCCACGCTCACTTCGTATTCAATTGATAGAGAAAAAATCAGTGATGGAACAATATAGTTGTTGGCCAACCGGTTTCACCTTAGAGGGCTTCTTCAGGGCCGAATGCACATATCAGTAAAATAAGTCAGTAAGTTGTGCACATCTTTAAAGGAGTAGAATCAATAAAAAGTCAAAAGGGCCATCTTCGCCATCCCTGGGTTGTAAGGTAAAATGAGGGTAACCGTCTTTTTGGTAAAATTAAGGATGCTAAGACCGTTAGGTTTATGGGTTATTAATTTCTTTATAAAATGTTCTTCCAATTCCATTAGTTGAATGGTAGTGTCTTCTTCCACTTAGGTAGAGATGTGGTAGAAAGACTGGAAAAAGCAGTCGTCAATGGTGTCCTGATGTTCATTAAAATGCACGGAGACTGGGTGTGAGGCCCTATGTATGATGTTGGACAAATGTTGGAATATTCGAGTGCGCATAGACCTACGGGTTTGCCCGACGTAGATAATGCCAAATTGTCTGCAAATAATAATGTAAATGACATTTGTAGAGTAGTACGTGAGATAATGGCCGATTAAAAAGGGAGGGTTGGAGTGTAACACTCTTACAAACAGACCCTTGGAGCACGCTAGGCAGTTGTCATGACCACAAGAGAAAAAGCTAAACCTCCATTCTTTGAGAGGCCAGCCAATTTCTTTAAGCACTACGCTTGTGATATGTCGAAGAAAGGAACGGGGGTAGTTCACTTTTCAGAGACCAGAAAAAGGGATACGTGAGGCCTCGGAAAAATCATTGTAGGAGGTACATCTTCTCGAAAAGCGCTGCAAATGAGATTTAACAATCGATTTGAACGAACCTTTAGGATGGAAAGAATCCCTATGAAGGAGGGAGTGGGAGTCAGTTGGTTTAAAGAACCTTTTCGTTTTAAGTTGAGGGTTGCAGTCTTCCTTCTGAATGGCCACATCTAAGAAGTCAATAGTGGAATCGCTGACAGTGTCCGTATAATTATTCTTTTCATCTAGGCTATTGAGCGTTTCGACAAATTGGTAAAATGAGTGAATGCTGCCTGTCCATATGCCAAATGTATCGTCAGTGAATCGCTTCCAGAGGCTGATATGGCCAATAAAAAATAGTATAACATAGATACGTACTTCTTCAAGATGTGACATGAATAAATTGGCGTAACTGGGGGCAAATCCACATCCCATGACAATTCCTTGCGTCTGAAGGTATCATTCGCCGTCGACGAGAAAGTCATTTTTATTGAGACACGTTCTCATAATTGTGAGGAAAGAGGTTAGTGGGATCTTCTGGTTCTTCTCCTATTCTAGAAAAAATCGTGTATAGTGAAATAACATCAAGAGTGAACAATAAACCATTACTGGGACAGTCGAATTCAGCCAAGATATACAGTAAGTGTTCAGTGTTTTGAAGGTAGATTTCTGGTGTTGGACACAGTTTTGGAGGATGAAATCAATATAACTTAATATCGCAGAGAATTCAGATTCGACCCCAGAGATAATGGGGCGTCCCTTTGGGAGTATACTCGGAATAGTCCAGTCAGTTAAGGGTTTATGAATTTTCGGAAGATTCTAGAAGTATCTTTCTTTGAGCCCAATGTCGACAGAAAAAAGCGAAGCCAAGTAAGGACTGTTATTTTTTTATCTGTTTCAGTAGAGCAACTTGGTTTTTGTTGATCTGTCTGTTAAAGACATTGAGAGGTCGACTTATCTTCTTGTATGCATTAGTGTCAGAAAGTTGTCTGAGAGCTTCTTGTAGGTAGAAGTTACGATATTGTATTGTTGTGATGTTGCCATTGGTAATCACAACAGTGCGGTCCTGTGAAAGTTTAATGCAATCTTCTCCTCCGGCGAAAGGTTGTTTGCTAGGTGCTCCGTGTATGAATAAACACAAATGCCAATTTATGCAAAGAGTTCAGGTACAATTGATGAAGGAGGATGTTTTAAACAAGAGTCAACAGTGGATTGTAGAGCAGCTGTTGTTTTTTCCGTAGATTGTGGTATTATTTCTCGTTGGAAAAACATGAAGGTTGAAAAAGTAGGTGAAATCTTTAAGTATCGCACACTTAAAACGAAGGATGTCATGTTGAATTGTTGAAGAGTTATTTTCTCGTGGAGTTAGGACGAACTTGAGACATTTATTTAAATGTTTTTCAGCTGTTGAGTTCAATTTGTTGGAAGAAAAGTGACGAATCGCTTTAGAAGAGGGAGGTGGAGAGATATAGGGAGGGAGAGGGGAGAGAGAGGAGGGAGATGGGAGAGAGAGAGGAGGGAGAGAGGGAGGAAGCAAGAGGAGGGAGGGGAGGGAGGGAGAAGGAGAGAGAGGGAGGGAGAGAGAGGAGGGAGAGAGAGGAAGAGACGGAGAGAGGAAGAGAAAGGGAGGAAGGAGAGAGAGAGAGAAGGACAGGAAGAGAGAGAGAAAGAGAAGGACAGGAAGAGAGAGGGAGGGAGAGAGAGTGGGGGAGACGGAGAGAGGAGGGAGAGGGAGGGATAGAGGAAAAGA
>JAUYWV010149100.1:0-10186 GCA_032274565.1 Nematoplana nigrocapitula
GGATAGAGAGAAATGGCGTGCAACCATGGTGGCCACAGCAGCGCTTTTCGCGCCACCTGACTGAGAGAGAGAGAGATACCTCGGAATTATAATTAAAATTGGTTACATTTCAAGAGGTCACTTCTACTGTTGTTTTAAGACCATTAGCCCCCCTTGGGATGACCCCAATTTGATCCAAAGAAAGTATTTTCCTATACTGAATCAATATAATATTTTTTTACTTGAAACTTCGTTGTTTCCTCATATTTATTACCCTATATGTATTCCCCGAGCGAAGCCGGACACCTCCGCTAGTAGATTATATATATATATAGATTTAATCACCACAGTTCTTTCAATCCCGGAGATTCGCATAATTGTATTGATTTCCGTTGCCCAGGCCTCCGTTTGTGACAGGCATCCCGGGCAATCTCGACCCTCATTCTGGTTCCGAGGTCCCCTCGCAAATGACCATGGAACCCAGGTAATCGCCTATAGGCGTCTTTTGTCTCTATTTGCTTTCCGCGTGCACAGCAATACCTTCTCCTCACAGTATAAGTGTTAGCCGCTATATATAGGCAAATTGAATAAACTGTGCGCCACAGGGCTATATGTTGGGTTTGATCCAGAGAGGTCTTCCTTTGCCCGTTATTTAGAGGCACTTAGGATCGTGTTATCATCTGCCAAATGACAATGATGAATTGCCACGCGAAATTGAGGAAAATATCGTTACAACATATATACGAGTACTATACACAATTAGAATTTTTAACTTCGTATACAAATAACCCCTTTACATGTACATCCAACACGTAATATTTCAATTTTTATCTACGTATACACACGCATATAATACAACACCTAATATGTGACGGTGTCACATGTTGATCTGCAAATATACCAACTCGCTCGGCCAGTTGTAGTTGAAAGCATTTGAAAGACACTCAGGCTATTTTATGATACTTTCGTCTATAGACACACAGACCAACATAAACGTTCACGTATATAAATTAACACAGATCATCGTTATAGTAACAAAAAACAAATCATGAAGATGTACCGGGTGTCCCATAAGTTATGTACTTTTATATCGATCGTGCATTCTTAGTGAGAGTCGTTTTAATTTTGTCTGTATAGATTTTATATGACATTTTATGACCATGTGGCATTTCTATAACTAATCTCATCCCAAATTCAAAATCTGGATTTGCGCGGCGTATATAGTGCACTATTTGGTTATACAAAAGCTATGGAAAGATTCTCTATTCGACGAAAACTCAAGAAACGACATTACATGTTCAGTTATCGGGCTAAAATATATTTTATATAGAGTAAAAAACAGCAACATATGCACACCAGTTAACTTGCTACGCATAAGAAGAAACTACAAATTGCGCACGACCGAAGTCATTATTGAATATTGTTCCACCAAAAGAAACAGGAGAATATTGGCTCACCAAAAAAAAAATTGCGGAACTTTCAGATCATGCAAAAACATTTATAGAGAAACGGTTCCAAAATTAAAAATTTACGCACTATTTTATATCCCCTGAAAGAGGAAAACGTTATCTAAAAGATAGCAATTTCATTAATTTTCCTATAAATGTTTTACATTACGCGGAAATTAAACGTGACCATCTGCAAAAAATATACGTCAGAATTTGGAATAAAATGTAGCCCTTTATTCACTCCCTCGTATATAGGCGTTTGTGCTTGGGGGTGTGCACATTCTTAGAAATTTCGGTCTAGTTGTTTTGGAGGAGCATAGAGTATATCGAAACGAAGAAACATTCATGGAAAAGAAATGGTCAGACATCGACATGAATTCCAAACATCCCAGTCTATGATAAATGAGAAATGCGACTTCCATCATTTATCAGACTGGAATAAAAAATTAAATAAGAGAAATGAATAATCATAGAAAAATATTGATTTCACCCAAGTTAATGCGTAAGTATAAGTCTTTCAGTCTTACAACACACAAAATGAATTACACTCACGGTGATCGGAATCAATGATAAATGATGACGAAGAAGAAATATACTGATTTACGATCAAATATTCAGACCAAATTTGTAAGAAGCAATTTCTCGCAAGTGTCATATACAAGGCAAAAGCTCAAAACACATTTGCACCTACATACATAGCGTGCCACCATATGTTTCTACCAATCGAAATGGTGCTTCTCTATAGACATACATTACTCTGAATCCCGGCCGCTTTACAGTTTTGGTCCGAAAGAAGAACTACAGGCTACTGCAAGTGTTGGAAGCAACGTGGTTATCAAGACCTAAGTCACCAATATTGTATACAAATTGACGGTTTCAATCTGCCTTTTATTCTGTAAATTTTGTTTTCTGATTTTTCCTGTTCTACATTTGATCGTTCATCAGTATATTCCAATTGTCTTGCCGGATAATCACTTGTCATGAATTCATAAGTGCAATTCTCAGACGAGCTACGTTAAAAATGTTAACTGCGCAATAGACCTATTGACTGACTTCGATAATGCTTTCAGGGTTGTCTATAAATTCATTTAGTTCGCTATATCTTTGAAGTCTGTCTGCACACATACAGTAGTTGAAATTTATCGCCATCTCTGTTTACAGATTGAAAATCAACAGTCGCGAGCGTAAACGAATGCACGACCTTAACTCGGCCTTGGATGGTCTGCGCGAGGTGATACCGTACGCCACAGGGCCATCGGTGAAGAAACTCTCCAAGATCGCCACTCTCCTCCTCGCCAAGAACTATATCCTCATGCTCCAGAGTTCGCTGGACGAGATGAAGAAGCTGCTCCGCGACGTCTACAAATCCCGCGAACCTACGACCACTGACGCCGGCCTAGCGGGATCTCGCCCTCCGACTGGCGGCAGTCCATCACGCAGCGGTGTCCCCCAGACCAGCCTGGCAGCCCATGTGCTGCCTCCGCCGCCAGCTCTGCCCATCTATCCCGGTCTTCCCATCGCCCATCCATCATTGGGCCCACCCCTACCGCATCATCATCACCCTCCGACCAGCTCCGGTCCCGTGGAGGGCCTGATGCCCCATTTCCTCTATCCGGGCGGCGGTCACTCTGGGGCCATACTGCACATGGCCTCGTGTTGGTGCCCCGAGTGCACGCTGACCAAGCGCAACGAGCTGATCCTCAGGGGGGCCGCTGCTCTGAGGGCCGGAGCGATGGTGGAGACGATGGAGGGGCATAACAACGGCCCGATAGACAGACTCCCCATCTCAACCTCTTCCTCCGCCTAGCGAGCTCTTGCCACCACGCGTATCGACACCACTGACCAATGTATCGGGCACGCTGCCCATGTAGCAATTATACATAACTGACGTGTAAATAAGCTGTATACCATAGTAACCTGATGTACTGTACTTTCCTATGCATACTATAGAATCAACTGATCGTCCTTTATTTAGTTTTCTAACCATAGTCTCTGATGTGAAATGATAGAAATACACAATCACATAACCACTAAATCGGTTCTTTTGTTTAATTTTCTGATAGTCAACACAAAACTGCATATAGACGACCGTGTGTTATAGTTCTGAAGGTTGCTGTTCCTCCCAACTGCTCTCGTCCTAACTTACAGAGGACCTTTATGACGAACTGCAGTAGGAAACCATCGTTGTGCAACTTGTCTAGGTCAAATCCCAAAAAACAGAAATTCCATGATTATTTTTACATTATGTATATAGTAAGTAAGTATGTAAACGTTTAATTGAAATAAAGGGGAATCGTAACATAAAATGTAACGATTACTATTGCACAACGTGTGAAACAACAATTCATTTAATAAGTAAACAAACTAAAAAATAACAAAACTGAATAAAGAAAGGAACCTTGAGATTAACTTCTAATACAAGTACAATCAATAACAGACAAACTGCAGATAACAGGACATAGTGATAACGTTATTTAGACGAGTTAAGATGTAAAGATACAAAAATTGCAAAAGTGGAAAGTTCGAGGTAATTTGTGGTGGATGATTTGATGGATATGGTGGTAAGGAGGAGAATTCAGTATTTTTAAAAGGTTTATTGCTTGGTTCATGCGCAAATCCGAGTAAGGTGGGAAATAAGTAGTGATGTTAGATCCATGTATGAGATGAAGACAACGCTGAGGCAAGAAAACAAACACAGGAGAGGCGTAATCGAGAACGCTCAGAATGATGCTTGAAAATATATGATGGACAGTAATTGGTGGTTGTTCAAAGGGGTTAAAGGATTCTGAGAGCGTAGAGACGGCGATTACATTTGACCAAAGTGTCCTGAAGGTGAAGATCCCACTTCAAGTCATTGTGGATATAGTGATAACAATGCAATAGGTATAGTTCGAGCAGATTAAAAGTTTAGATTTTGTGACGCTGAGCTGAAGATTGGCGTCAGCACTAGAAATTCTTACGGAGAAAAAGATGTTGCGAATGAGTAAATCGGTAGACAGAGCATCAGCAGTGATTTTGGCAAGTATGGTAGTATCGTCGGATACTTCATGTAGTTAGGAGCAAGTTCTTTGATGAGGATGGTATAGTATATAAAACAAAAAGGTATGGTCCAAGGATAGAGCCCTGTGGAACGCCGCTGGTGATGTGCCCAGGATTGCCGACGGAGTTGCATGCACATGTTTTCTGTGAGCGATTATTTAAGTATACGAGGATATCCACTGAATGAAGTTGAGTGGAAAATTAGATCTATACAAAGTTTCAGAATGTTAGCTGAGTGTGATATGGTATCAAAGCTTTAGAGTAGTCGAGAGATAGAACTGCGACTCCGACTGCGTCGTCATCTTCCAAAATTGAAGTTATACGATCGAGTAGGTGTACGAGAGCACAAGTAGTGGAAGACAGTGGTTTATAGGCAAATTGGAAAGTGTCTATATAACGTAGAAAAATATGTCTCATACTATTCAATACGAATCTTTCCAATATTTTTGAAGGGAGTAGAAGAAGAGAAATGGGGCGGAGAGCATCTATATAGTCTGTTTGGATTTGACTTCGGAATGGGAGATATAACAAAAGATTTCCACCTAATTATGGCATGTATTTCTCGAGTATATGCAGCAGTTAAATATGTGACAAAGAGGCTCAGCAAGGTAGAGTGCACCTTCTTTATAGATTCTAGTAGGTATATCGTCACTTCTGGTAGCCTTGCAAGGAAGACGAACAAGGCGCTGATAAATTCCGTGCCCAATCAGAGCCGGATTAAGGCACAGGCCAACTATAGGCCATGGCCTAGGGCCCCGCGCTAAACAAAGTACAAAATTTGGTTGGTAAAATAGTTTGGTACTCCGTTCTTGAGCGCTTCAATGCCACCAGCAAAACATTGCAGAAAGAGAACATTGACCTGGCAACCCGTGTTTCTCTTTACGAAAGCTTGCATTCATTCGTCAGTTCTATCCGCACTGAAGAAGCCTTCACTTCCTATGAAGACAAAGCAAAGTTGATGACGGAAGATTCTATGTAGTTATCGTGTAGAACATGAGCAAGCAAGGAAGAGGAATCGGTTACTCAATGAGGCGGATTCCGAGGTACAGCTGTCTCCCAGGGAAAGATTCAAAACTTCAACAATTCTTCCCATCTTACAGTAGATTCTTTGTTGTCGGAATTAGTTCGGAGAATGAAAGTGTGTTCGAAGCTGAAGCACCAGTTTTGCTTTCTGTTCACCTTGCTGACATCTTCTGAAAGCTGAACTACGTGAATCCGCGCGCAAATTCCAAGCACATTTCTCAACTAACATTGAAGAAGAAATGTTTGAGGATGAGCTAATTCAATTCGTTGGCTACATTAAACAGTATCCTACTGCAAAGCTGTTTCACCTCCAGCTTGTTTGAGACGCATTCGAGAAGACGGAATATCTGAAGCATTTCCGAACATCGACACTGCCTATTAGACTTTACTTAACTTTGCCCGTCGCAAACACGGAAGAAGAAAGATCGTTGTCCGTGCTCAAGAGAGTAAAGAATCAGGTGCGTTTAACTATTGGCCAAAACAAGCTGTGTGGCTTGTATCTCTTGACTATTGAAGCAGACTTGAGCAACAATATTGACTTTTTATGTATTCTTTCAGAATTTTCAAAATTGAAATCTAGGAAAAAAGGATAGTCTGTAGTCACGTAATCTGTCACATGATCTGTCACATCTAGATATGTCATATCTGTCTGTCACATATCTATTATTTGTCTCAGGCACATATCTCTTATCTGTCACATAATGTGTCATATGAGTCACCTGTAGACTACTCTTGTAAAATAATGTACAATACACAGGTATATAGTAGGTGTGCGTTTTAGCCGTCCCGTCATCAAACGTGCCGCTTCCCGTTGAACTTTTCCTTATATAGTTTGTCGAATGGTGAGCTTCAGATCCACGGCATCCAGGCTGGTGAACCGAATTCGAGGACTGAATGGCACACACGGAGATGTAAGTGTTCTTCATCAGCTGCTGGTTGAAACCCCAAATGTGTACTTGTCACCCGCCCTGATTGTCCGTAACCCCTAGAAAGGTTCGGAATTTATTAATGAAACCTTTCGACCATATATCGTGCAGTTCAGTTCAATTGAACTTCAGGATTCTCCTATAGCACCACTATACTCAATTGCTAATTTGAAAAAGTAGAGATCGAATATGTATGTGTTCAACAGTCTTTTCTTTAATGTGATGTTTAGATTTTCTTATTAAAACTCTTTCCATTTTCATAAATCATCTTTCTCTTTTGCTATTCGCGTTTTCTTATACAGTAAGAGCGAACAGGTGCAGTTTATGAAATACAAGTTAAAACTCATTTGAATGGTTTTCAAATCCCTGGGCAACTTGGTTTCAATTATAGGTGCTTGACATTCTCCACAGATTTATTTACAATCACAGCTAAATTCTAAATAAAACACGTTTGCCGAAATCTAATTATTTGTCTCTCTGAAAGCACGCCTCGGCAACCGCAAGCGTTCCTATCAAGGTTAGCCCCTGTTGAAAACCACTCGAGATTTTCCGAGGATTTCTCACAATCTTGAGTAGGGAGTCGTGGTGGAAAGAAGCACCCTCCATATCATTACTCGGGACACGTGCTCCCGAGACATATGCTTATATTGTCTCAAGAGACGAACGTTCGGTTCATCGCAGACAGAGAAGTTTCCCTAACACAAAATTGTCCAGTTGTATACGCTCGCGTCGTCATTTCTGTGCGTATTGATGTGTGTTTGGGTGGTTTCTCGAAGAGACTCAAAAGCGAGGAGGGCGAGGTGGGCCGGGGGCGAAGGAAGGGCAAGAATAGATTACGGAACAAATATCTCCCCATTTGTAATTACTTTAAATTGCCGAACTTGGGGATGCCGTGATGGGGAGTTGCGAGTAGTTGCGAGGGACTGGGAGAAACTGATTGTTTCTTACAATTCTTCGCCAGGCGGGAGTCGACTGTCGTGATTGGACCCAAGGGTGGGGAGGGAGGGAGGTCTTTCGGGGGGCCAGACGGGATGACTGCAGGTCCGACCTCCGCGAAAAAAAGAAACAGTCGTTGCCCCGGCTACTACCAACCTGTCTGCCAGCCTACACACACGCGCACCAGGCGGTACGGGGTTCGCACGCAAAAATGTTGACTTGGTAACATGTGTTGATTGCAATATTGGGCTGTCGCATCGCGTACGCAGGGAGAGGCACGCACGATATACCATATATATACTTTATATACACAAATGGTCCCCACAATTGGTCGGAAGGGCATAGTGTACCATGTAATTATAGGGTGGGCCGGGCTATCTATATGGGGCAACACGGAGGATGGAACCAGTAAGAGACAGGTGGAGATGTCGATGGTATTGCGTGTGACATGCGGAGGGGGGCAATCGCACACAGCATGGTCCACTTTAATAAGCCGGCTGGGATTTATTGGACAGACAAACGAACAGAAAGCGAATTTGGTCCGCCCTCTCCTCCCTCCCCCCCCCCATTGTACCAATTTCCCAATTTGTCAGCCGACCTTTTAATTCGATTAGTCTATCCGGCCGGTTTACACGCGCGTTTTCAACTTTTTCCGAACTGAGCAAAGGAAATAACATATGTGCAGAAATGTCATACCAAGGACTTCTAGAATAACATGGGGCCTGTCAACAGTCAACTTTTAGTGGTAGTTTAGTCAAGAGGCCAACAATTTTGCCACAATAGCAATAGTTAGATGATAGAAATCCTTCAAACTGACCATTGAAGTCCACTTTTAATGAATCAAAAATTGAAATTTTCGCGGAAGGTATATAGTTTGCTCAAACGCTTTGATAGTATCGCCTTTTCATTTAAATTATACTAATATCCGTCTAATTAGTGCACACATTTTCACCTAATTTATATTCACTCAAATTATGCGAAGAAGCAGTTGCATTTCTACAACGTAAATAGTAAAATCCTTCTGGTGGGCAGCAAAACAAGACCCGTGTAGAGACGGTTGGATTTTTCAATCGACCAATTATTCCCCATCCCAGATGAGATGTATAAACATTTTCTAAGAATTATTAGATCAATTAGAAAAAGAAAAGATTAAGTAACGCAAGCGTTTATTTGTTATTAAACGCGTCCGCCAGCTCGGAATGTAACCAAATAAATATCTCTTGTAATACATGTTAAAATCGAATGCTGTCACCATTTCCACAGAAGCATCATGTAGATTGCATATCAATAACAGGTATAAAATGACTTAAAGATCTGGCAGTCTTAAAAAGTGTCTAAACAGGCTCTAAAAACAAAACCTGTGACTCCCATAGCGTTTGTTTGTTGACGCGCATCTGTTTTTAAGGCGAGCAGTACGTTGTTTCGTTTCTTCGTTTCGATGCACTTTCATCTCTTGGCAGCTCGTGTCTGGGAGCCATTAGTAAATTTTCTGCTATTTGGCATTTTGTCGCGAATTAGAATTAATATTTCAACTCTATAATTTCAATATAATTCAATTTCGAAGTCTGATTGTATATTCATTAGTTAACAAATTATTCAATAATTTTAAATTGATCGATTCTTTATCTTTATCAATGTTCGATTGTTTTATAATTCTGCAGTCTGTTTTATGTTATTTACAAATGTGGGAAATTTTGTTCGAATCAGTAATGTTAATTTTGCTAATTTGTGTACAATGTGTTACAACAAATCGTTTAATAAATTAATAATGGGAAATGCAATATGTGACTGTGGTTGGTGGTGATTTCACTGCGACGTAAGATGTTTTTTATCTCCTCGAAATTGTAGTATGATCGCATTTTAAGTGCAGGTATAAAAGTGACCTATAGTTTTAGTAGTCTCAAAAGGGCCTAAAACGGACCCTTAGACGGAATTTTCCTGCCCCGCCATTCAATGGGTGGGTGGGTACTCACAATTGCAGTTCTGTCCGATTAATGGTCTAGGAGGAGATAGCGATCACATCCTCAGACAATTAATTTTGGGAAGCTCTCCTTGTTATCACTTTCCGAGGATTTTTGATTTTATGTACTATATAAATTTTCTAAACCAAATTTCCAATTCACTTTTTTCGACGTTGAAAATTTCGAACTGTTCAATACATCCAGCTCAACTGCATAATGGCGATTAAAATTGGGCAGCTGTTAATGTCATGCTGTCATCTTTGCAATGCAGTGGAGAAATCTAAATTGCATAGTTCTTCATTTAGGAGTAGTACAGTGTGCCACGAGTGATCAGGGAATTTTTCGCCAATTCGTGATTTGTCTCGTACTCGACCTTCTATTCAATATGGTGTTAATGTTTTACTAGGGGTCAGGAGTATAAATGCATTTTGTACTTTTTGCAATTTTTTCTTTTTGAGTGAATCAGAACAAAAGAAATAGTAGAACAAGTGCACATACTGTAACTCTGTCCTACCACCATTGAGTAACATTGATCGTCACTAGCATGGTCTACAGTGAAGTAGATTTCTCCGTGTAATCCATCCAATCGTCCTACCTTTATATACAATAAAATTTACCAATTTTTCATTATCGCAGTATAAGTATAAGCCTTTCCTGTCAGACGTTTTTCAATCTTCGCGTGTCTATCGCTTGCCCTGAAAGTGTAATAATGTAGTAAGTATTTACCCCCCCCCCCCCAGTTGGATTATGCCCTTAATTATCGTGTAGCTCCGGTACAACGTTTTCCCCTCCGAAATTTCATATTCTATGTACTTTACTTCTCTACTGTTATATTGGTGCGTCTGTCACCAGTTCAATAAAGCCTATATTATTA
>JAUYWV010149111.1:0-10185 GCA_032274565.1 Nematoplana nigrocapitula
TTATAGCTAGACAGATATAGGACCAATTAGGTATAGGGTAGATATTGGGTTACTGGAAAAATACTCAATAATGGTATAAGGAAAAACTAGTAGGAAAAAAGCTAGATCCACAAAAATGTTTATTAATATTATGATTGATAAGATTTTTAATCAGCTTCACTAATATTATATAATATTTTGAGCAAGCCATAGATAAGTCAATGTGCAGCATATGTAATTGTAGATAGAGCATAATATATCTAATTTATTTAGATGACTAGTTATACAAAAATATGTCAATATACATCACATGCAGCTAATAGCAAAGTATTAATTATTCCAGGGATAGCAGATAGTTGGCTTGCAAACTCAATAATATCTGACAATTCATAGATATCATATAGCTGGCATAAATAATGGCTCTATATAGGAAAAATCAGCTAACTACTCAACCCTATCCTACCTGGGCTATTTGACACACTCAGAAACTAGGGCATGGCCAAATTGGCCAATATCTTATATTTTGTTTCCCTGTTCAGATAGAGTTTTGAAATTTTGTATAAATGGTATGATCGCTGTAAATAGCTGTCCTAAGTATATAAATATAAGGTGAATTACATTGGTTTAATGATATCTGAGTCGTCTTAGTGGTCCAACTTTAACACGTGATATTTGTCAATTATCGTGCTAAGTCATTCAATTAATAATTCCTATTCTTATAAATTCGTTTTATTTTTATGTCGGAAATGCCAAATGGGTATAGCTATTTTGTATATATTATAATTGATATGTCCAATGTCCTATATATTTCGAGAATTATTATATATTTATATTTAAAATCTAAAATATCTAATATTATATTTTTATTATTTTGAATTTTGGTATCTTAAAATTATCCAAAAAATATTTAATTAAACTGGAATCTGTTAAGAGATTTTCTAAAAATGGTTTTAAAAGTTGGGGAACATAATAATATTAAATGTCCCTGAAGGCTGAAGCTGAACCTTTGACATGTTGCTACATCTTAAAGATCATCTTATATTGAAATAAAAATAGTAGAATCAAAAGAGCATGGGTCGATTCAGCCCCCCCCCCCCCCTGGGTAGGATAGGTTTAAGAATCCTAATTAAACTTAATTATAAAAATATTTCTATATTTTATAAATAAGAATTACATCAAAATAAATTGGATTAAAAATATAAGATTCCATCTATAAACAGGATAAATACACCAGGACCAGGGGAAGACCCATTCCATACCTATATTAAATAATTTTAAATACCTATCAAGCCCTGTAGAAATAAATATATTTTAGTCATGGACATATTTCTAGCAATGCAGTGAAATTTTGGAATCTTTGTTTTGAAATTTATTGATTTTAACTATACACATAATACGATTACTAGCATTTTTGGTTAATAATTTACATTCTTTTGTCCAATTCATGCTGTGAAATATACAGCAAATAATTAGATTCAGAGAACATATCCTCCAAAGTCCAAAACAGTATTTTATTACAAAGCAAAGGCCAAGCCTAAGGGGCCACAATGCCAATGGCAATGCATAAAGTCCAAGAAAGAAATGGCTTTTATGGTATACAATAAAACCCAAGTTTTAAGGAATGTGGGCCAGTAAACACGAACACATTGACCTAGTACATTACGAAATGAACTGAGAAATGTCATACAGGGAGGGGCGCCATTCTTTGCATTAATATCGTTTTCATATTCGAAATTATTTCACGTTCGTAACTAACAGACTGTATTTAAATGAAATATTTGGTTCATTTCATTTTCAAAACAAAATGTGTGCTTTATGCAACTACTACAGAAGAGCTACCTAGTCCTAGATTCAATAGATTATGAAAATGTTATATATTACTATTAGCAGAAAATCATTTATTTTGTAGAATGTGTTGAAAGTAGGTCATGTTGACCCCTGTTCCCTCATCTTCCTGTGATTAACTACACCCAAGCCAGCGACAAACACCCAATGCAAATAGACCACAGATAAGGCTGACGGCGGGACTCCACTGCAACAGACTACTGAGATAAGGCATAAAGACACACCGAACTCACATCCACAGATAACAATGGCGCATGCAGGCAACCACTGGGCCATTATGCAATGGGAAACCACAATTAAGCTCTAATGAACCTCTAAACCAAATATACCAACCGATTCCAAATTGCCCACTTGTCTGCAGTGCCTAGGAAAGATTAATAGAACACACGCACAATGTAGGCCAGGCGGACCCCGCTCAAAGGGACAACCCGAGTACGCGAGGCGCCAAGGGGAGGAACGCAGAGGGGGAACGCAGCGGACCAATCTACTCGAATGGATCAGCGGCCAATGGAAGACGAACTCACCCCCTCCCCCATGCCGGGTGAGGCGATCAAAACCGAGACGCGCAGAACGGAGAGGACCACCACACCACGCCCACCCCACGAACACTGACTGAGCGCTAGTGAGCCGTATCACGTTGTTATAACTGTCTTTTGTGTTTGAGGAATAAAAAGGAGTTGAGCCAGCGGAACAGTGGTTCTATGTTGTATCGGAGTAGAAATAGCGAGAGGAAGGAAGTTAGACTAGGCAGGAACCCAGTTGTCCGGAGAAGGGGTAGGACAGCACCGCGCCGTCCTGAAAAGGGATAAGGCCGGCCCACAACCTCCGAGCCCTTGTCTTCTACGGAGCGGGCACCGCGCCGAAATCAAACCGCGACAAAACGAATAAAATGTTAAAGTTATTGAGACTTCGTCGTTTGAATATGTATGCTATTTTCTATTAATTTCGTTGCTTGATGTTTACTGAATTACCATTGTCCATCAAGTAAATTTTTTACTTACGGTCATTGCAGATAGTCAACCTTATATTTATAATATTGCAATAGAATTTAAGACCAGATAGTCATTGTATTTAACTTTATTCCGCGCTAATGTACAACCGCACCTCCTCCATGGATTGAGTTCATTCTTTATATACATCATTTTGGCCTTAAAAACATCTCAAATTTCTTGTCAGTAGCTAAACTAGCTCAAATATGAAATAATAAAGATTTTGTAATAGGATTACATATATTTTATATATATATTATTTGTTTTATTGATAGAAATTGCACTTTCTTTAGTCATATATTTCACTATGAAATCAATTTTTATCATTCATTTTTGCATTCTATTTTAAACATGATTTTAATTTTAGACTTAGTTTTAGTTTTAATATAAAAATAATTAATTTCCTAATTTTATTAAATTATTCAAATTTACCACTATTATTCAATTAGATTAGTCAATTAATAACAATAAATTTAAATTACATTATAATTTATTTTTAGCATTTTGCATTTATTCATAAATATATATAATTATGATCAATTTAATTTCTACTTGACATCTTTTGCAAATAAATAGTAATTAAAATTAAAAGATAGTCTTTATTCTTTATACCAACTTTTATAGTTTTATACCTCTCTCTTACAAAATAGGCCTCACTTATACAATATTTGACAGAGTTCTCTACTGCATATATATCCTCTCCCTCTGGCCTCTGGAGTTAAATAATCAATGAGATAGTTACCTTTTTATTTTAAGCTAACAAAAAATGGATATCCTACTATTATACTAATCTCATTTGTCATTATTCTATCCCATAAAAGAAAACTTTATTATTTATATCAGATAAACCACATTGTATCATTCGTATCTTACTTACTGGTAATAACCTGTTCAAAGCCTCTATAAAGAGAGTTCAAAGACAAATAAGTGTTATGTTTTCTCAAATTGATATGGTAATTATTGCTAAGACTCATACTATGTGGAAAAAGACCATTAAGGACTAGACAGGCTTGTTTGACTAATCTAACATTTTCTACCAATTCTCTTATAAGTGTGGCAGCACTTGCATTGCAAGGACAGCACTATTTGGGCCATTACATCATGAAACATCTCCCTCTCTACCTATTATCTGACTAGCATTCCTCCATAGCAAAGGAATTAAAAACCTGTCGTCATTAGTTACCTACATCTTGTCCATTGTGCATATCATCAATCTGCCACCTAACAGTCTTATACTATCCTTGCTAAAGTTTAAACCATGATTTTAGTAGGTATCATAGAAGAATTGTACTTAAAATACTTTACATCTAATATTTCTATATAAATGAAAAATACCTTTTCTTTTTTACCTTTGACCTTAGTATAACTTTTTATTTTTTTATAATTATATTTTATAGCAATATCACAGCTTTTTATTTTAAATTTATTTCCTTTTTCTCATCTCTTCTTTATTTACTACCCTTGGTTTATTTCCTTTTTTATGTCTTCTTTATTTACTACCATTGTTTTCTTTTCTTTAGTTTCTTCATTTATATTAATTGACAATTTTATCTATCTACTTGAATTCACTTTATACTAGTAATTCTAATGCTTTACCTTGTCATAACTAATGAGATATATACATATAAATATATATACAAAAAAATATATACATGAATTTTACGCATTCCTTCAGGGTGGCCGCATATACTCGAAATTTGCTAATATACTTGATTTTTGGAGTCATACTCGAATATACTCGAATTTTTTTTTGTATCAGTCAATTATTTTTTATGTACCATTTCCCCGATTATTTCAGGGTGTCAAATTTCAAGAAAACAATAACTTATGTGATGAGAAAATTAAAATTTTTCACAAATGATTGGACATATAAATTATATCTAAAAGATTAGAAAATACTTACCTATCTTACCTTGCAATATATATTTTTTTAAAAAAAACTCTAAGATTATAGAGTAAGACAAGGTAATTGGGGTTCTCGATTTTTTTACAAAGCTTACTCAAATTATACTCAAATATACTCGATTTTTTTTGGAAAGTTTATGCGGCCACCCTGTTCCTTATTTTGTTTTATTTTAGTGTAAAGCAACTAATTAAATATAGAATTTGTAAATTGTGGGGATCTTTTAAAATCCCCATGACATTACTATATATAATATATTAAAACGAAGTTATATAAAAATAAAATATGATAAGTTATCATATATAAAAATAGCTTTGTAAAATATTATAAATTTAAAAATGACAACCTTCTAAAACTTGTTAGCTATGCAGAATAAAATTTTGCTGCATGGCATAAACTAAAAGGTAATTTTGCTACATAGCACAAATTTAAACACAATTTTGCTAGGTGGCATCAGTGACAAATCAGAAACCATTCCAGTAAGGGAGCCAGGTAGGATTTTGTTTGGCCTACTTAAGTTTCTTTGAGAAGCGGATCATTTATTGGAGCATCCTTGAAGCACTTTTTGCCGATTCTTTAGTGTTTTTCTATGTCTTATCATCTAAGAAATTTGAGTTATCAGGAATGGTTTTTCACCTATTCATTGCTAGTTATGTCAACATAATTGGAAATCCATTATAACTGCACCTTGCATATCAGCATATCCAGTCTACTGAGTATGATGTCAATCTTAAAATCTTGTGCTCTGGGGGAGGCACAAAGCTTGTTGAGCAAGTATTGGTTATCTGTACATATGAGAATCTTATCCATACTGGTATTATTGGCTTTAATCCAATCAAAAGCTGTTACTAGCTTCAGAGATACCTGTGCTACAGCAAGTATTAGAACTCATTTTTGATGGAGCTTTCCCTCATGTATCATCCCTCTAGGAATCTTGTGGGCATATACACTGGAGATTTCTATGAACAGGCTGTAAAGCTGACATAAAATGCCTTGGCTATTCAAGGAGACCAAATAATTTATCAAATTTCAATTAAAATTAAAAAAATATATAATAAATTATCCATTGATAAGCAAATAGGCAATATTGAATTACATTGGAAGGTTGTCCATTGAACTCTTCTGATTGCAGTAGGACATATATGTCATTTTTCTATATCAATGAGAGGTGGTCATCAATTCCTGCAGTGTCTGGCCCTCATTTGACCACTTCTCACTTTGTGAAATCTATGGCTGACCACTGGTCAAGCCTCAACACATCTCTCAGATTGTCTGAAGAGCCTACTTGATCATACCGCACCTAGTCAGAAGGTGTTGTAGAGCAGATATCTGGTTGGGCAGTCTGATCCCTGTGTATTTGGGTAACATCCAACAGAGAACATTTGGGGTTAAATCAGACTAGCCTTAGAGAATCTGATGCACCTCTGAAGCAGGAGAGGAGATGTTAGGCTCTACCAATGAAGGGTAGAGTCCTCGCTGCTGCTCCAAGAGCTCTGGGTTCACCCTGATGGTGTGTGCGCGTCACAGTTCAGGACCAGATATTCTGCAGTATCTACTACCAGATCATACCTATTGCATATGGCCACAGTGGCCCACCCTCAATTGATGCAGAGTCGCTTCCTCCCTGAACAGGTCTTCGTTTTTGTCCTTTCCAAGACCCGGCTATACCATCCCTCTAGCTATCGCTCTCCATTCCCTTTTTCTCTTTCTACATTCTGCCTTCACTATCGCTGCACCATCGACTCCTGCCAGTTCATCCACTCTCTTGTTGTAGACATGCCACAGTGAACCGGTACCCACTGAAAGTCAACCGATACATTTATCTCCCCCATTATGTGGAGATGCTCCCAAATCTCCATCTCAATCTCACGGACTACTGCACCACGCCCCCCTTCCAGCTTCTGAAGGGTGCTCCTTGAATCCATACATATTCTCACTTGTCTAATGTTTTTTGATTCTGATCCCTATTGGTCACCAACATCACCAACACCTTCATCACGGCTAGGGGTGTATGTGGTGATGTTGGCCTGAACAACCAACAGCGCCTCGAATTCCCGCCTGTCACTTCTGCCCCGTGGAAGTGGGGGAATGAGGGGTGGAGCGTCCATCTCTGTCTGAGGGGTGGCAGCAGCCGCAATGATCCCGATGCCGTCCGTCTAGAGGATGCGCTGGACACCATCGGCTTTTTGGGACAGTTTGACCTCATCATTTATGAAAATGAAGTCGCCAACAGGGAGGCCAAGGATGCGGCAGGCCACCCGCGGAACGTTGATGGGTCTCGGGACCCTGTCCCGGTGTTCTTCAGGGAGGCTAGGGCTCTCATCAAGAGGGAAGCCAAGGATCCCATCCCGGTTCATGAGCGTACTCGCCAAGTTTACTCGACTGCGCCCAAGCCAGCGGGTCTATCCCGACAAGCCGAAACGCTGATTGCGCGACTCAGGAGCGGGCACTGTAGGGTATTAGCAACGTACCGAGCCCGTATAGACCCGGATTTGAACCCGACTTGTCCACACTGTGGAGAGGATGATCAGACCCTGGAGCACTGGCTCCAGGTATGCCCTGCTTACCTAAACCCGCGACTGCGCGCGTTCGGGGCGGCGGCCCCGCCTTTGTCGGTGCTGACGGAGGATCCCGTGGCGGTGGCCTCGTAGCTGCGGGAGCTCCGGCTCCTCTGACGGGGGTGCCGCCTGATCCCATCCCATCCCAGACCAACATCAGCTTCCACATTGGTTCTTGTGAGTGAGTCCCATCCCCTCTACCTGCTGAGCCAGAAAAACCAGTGTGCATTCTACCCACAAAATTAGGACAAGGAAAGCTCTGCATCATGTAAAATTTGTCACCTCAGTGTAGGCAAAAGCCACTTCCTTTATCAACAGCATCAAAGTATTAAATTCGAGATAGAGTACCCAAATGAAGAAAATTCACTAAATGTTCTGGACTTTAAACTACAAATGGATAGTAATGGGAACAAAGATTTTAAATTTTACAAGAAGAAAGCCAAGTGAGACTTTTAATTCTGCAATGCCAACAAGAGTAAAGATCAACATCAGAATAAATGAAACAAATCAAAGCTTGGTGTACTCGTGATGAAGATCACGGAACACGGAACATTGACAAAAGGAAATAATATGTATATTGCCATCCATAGTGTGAAACACATAAGTCAACAGCATTATCCCATGGTAAGGATGTGCAGACATTGTTAACATTACCTAGTTTTTATGACCTTGCTAAGATTTTGTCTACTGATCATGATGGTTTACACTGATGGAGGATCGGATGAAAATCCTTGCTTTTTAAAATCCATTACTTGTAGAAGCACAGCATTTATAACCATGAACCTGGATGTCTTTATTGCAGTGACTCTTGCGCCAAGAATATCAGTCTATAACTACTACAGTATATGTGGAATATCGCATGACTCCACTCAGCAAAGAATTGATTGGTCTGGTGATTCCTCATGACACATGCGGAAAACACTTAAACAATAAAAGAAAGACAGTGGTTTTATTCTAGAGAAATATATTTTTGAAAAAGCAGGTACCATTTTCAGTGAAATACGGAATGGCCTTCATATTCAATGGGCATCCTATCACTGCTGAGTATGTGAAAAATGCAAATGTGGATCCAACCATTGTCAACCCTAGCTTGGATAAATATGCATTGTTGTCAATCACAATATGTTCTACAAATTATGAAGTGCAGTGAATTTACTTGCTGCACCCCGTGCGCACCAAGCGGGCCAATTATACCTAAACCAGAAGATGTCCATTCAGGTGACACATTTGTTAACTTATGGCAGCAAAAATTGATATCACATCTTGTGGATGACAAACTTGTCCATCAGTTAGTGGCAAGATAAAGGAATGAGTGTGCAAAAAATGCAACACATATTTTTCCTCAGAGACAGCCAAACTACACCATGGAAGAGCATGTTTTATTAATCAGGAGATGACAGTTGAAGGTAAAATACATTTTGAAGGCATAGAGGTGTAGGCTATGGATGAAGAGAAAAAAAATGAAGAGATTCAGGCAACTGAAGTTACCACTACTGTACGGTTTAGTAATGAAATGAGTATGCTTACTAACAGAGGGTGGGTATATGTAAAAAATGAATATTGTGTGTTTGTACTAAGTGAATGGCCCCTTTTACTTATACAATAAACAGCTTAGGCTACTAAGAACAACTTCTTCAATCTATATACAATATGCTGCTGAGGGAAACCCACTTCTTACTTGGTATATTTCATGCATATGTTGCAAAATGTTGGCAAATTCATACCATTAAAATTCACCAATGGTATCTATACAATTGACAAATTCACACACTGTAATACCATTCGAGAATGGTACGTACCGTTGGCAAATCCTAAATTTGTTTGGATAACTCACCAATAGTGTGAACCATTTGCAAATCGTATGCAATACATATAATAGTGTTGATATACATGGCAGTAGTGTTATTTTATTATTATTTTTAATAACAGTGTAAGAAAATGAATACATTATTTAATAACAAAAAATAGAGAGCAAAACTGGTTGATAGCAGAATAAATTCTTAGGAGTTAATCTGCCAATGGTAAATTTTAAGGAATAAAATTGAAATAGTAAATTTTACATAGTTTAACCAAGCAATAATCTAATCATAATGACATTAATAATTACTATATGACATAGCTTGTTCATACTTCTACTACCACACTTATGTAAATCATAACTTATTAGGAGGAATATAGATTTTTCCACTGTGGCTCAAAATAAAGAATAATGATACATTTATAGCATCCTATATGGGTTATCTAATTTTCAGGCTGATAAACTGGTTACAATATTAGTAACCGCTTGATACCACTATTTCATACTTAGCCCTAGTTTACCTAGTAAATATCTACTACTTTCTATACTGCCAAGCTCTTTCTTATTTTATAAGGCAAAAATGGATGATCCTATGACTTGATAATAAAGAGAACCACCAAGTAAAAATAATAAACTTGGTGGTTCTCTTTATTATCTATTAAAAAAGGAAGCTAAATTCCTCATTCAATTACTCATCCTATGACTTATTATTTGAAATAATAATAATTAGTCTACCACATGTTATTTACGATAAATAAGTATCTATATTATGTCTAATATGTATTCCGTTATGTTGCGTTTCCAGCAATAACAACTGAAATATTTATTTTTTGCACACAAAACACGCATAATTAGAGCACCCACGTATATGTCATATTTGTCATAAAAAACAACTAATTTCTGAACATTGTGAATTCAGAAATATAGTAATTAGTATTATGATGCAGAAATATGATTTTAAATGCATTTAAACACCAGTAATTCCTAAATACTTACCAAAATGTCGATTAGAGGTCCGGCCTTAGTAGTAGGAGAAGGGTCCTCTCTGGCCCACTTGTTTGAGGACGGTTGCACTCTGGCGCAGCTTGTAACTCTAGACCACCCCCCCTCGGG
>JAUYWV010149122.1:0-10184 GCA_032274565.1 Nematoplana nigrocapitula
AGTTGAAAAATGATATATTTTACTTTAAAAAAATCGGAAATCCGATTAAAATCGGAAAAATCACACCCCTGATGCTGTCTGTTTCTTTTTTAAAGACTAGAATGCACTGTTTTCTGTGTGACCTACTTAACGACAAACTCATTAGAAATGTCGCTCAGGGGAACCAATAGGCGAATTCTAAACGCTAAAGCATTCAATGGTGTGTCCTGAAACGAGTTTATTGATGCTGCTATACCAGACAGACGTTAATCAACCTCAGTGGAAGGCGCAGCGGCGTATTGCTGATAAAACAGCAGTGAAATTCTCCGTAGTTTACAAGCATTGCACTAGGTATACTAGGCTACTGGCGCAAGAGAACTATCCAATATCTACAAAGAATAATTACAATTTATTAACACCATCTCACAATCTAAAGATGGCCACAAATGTTGTTTTTAAAATTCCAGCATAAATACGAGGATGCCGTAAGTCCGGTTCTGTGCAAAAAGGATTGGAAGATCAACTCCTTAGGACTTACCCAATTCTATCGCGACGCTGAAAATGAAATGGGCAAATGACTTGTCAATTTCCATGGTCTCTGCATGTTACCGCCAGATGAAGTCGGTGATTGTTTTGCGGAAGACATTATGTCCACGGCTCCTAACGATCTCCGCGGACTATGTATTTGAAAACTACATTGAAGGTTCATCCGGACATATTTTCGTTCATCGAAGTCCTGAAATCCGAACAACTTCTCTCACATGTCAAAATGAGGACTGCAAATTACCCCAACTAAATTCAGCAGCGACGTTGAGAGGTTATCGAGAAGGTTGCCTCCCTCGAAGGTGTAATTGATAACTATTCCAATAGACGCATGGACCGCCACTATTTCGTGCGCAAATGTAGCTACAGGCTCAAACAAGAAAAAAATGGAAGATTTTGAACTTTTAACATTTTACATTTACACATTCTCTTGTGCTTTAGAAGCATTTTCATTTGTGCTCATGAAACATTTTCATTTATGCTTATGATTTATTTATAAATTTGTGCTGATGCAATGCGCCATGGAATTACTTTGCCTAGAAGTGGTGAATTTTATGGATACCTGACTGCACCCCTCAAGGACCTCGCAAAAGAGGGGTGGAGGCCGGAAATAATTTTAAAGGATGCCTTTTTCATATAAACCTGTCTCTTTGCAAAAGTATTTATATGGCCTCTTTCTCATATGTTAGTATAGTAGCGCTGTTGAACCCGGGAGAGTGCAAATTAGTTTTACTTATAGCCCTCAATACTTGCCTCTTATACGTTTAGTTCAGTATTCATTCACTATTGCCGCTCTAGTCAGTTACAGTACCAGTTTGTCAAATAAAAGACCCCTTATTAATGTCTTCCTTCGTCAGCTTTAGTAACCTTTTACCCTTTGTCAAAAACAGTACCGCTTGATCCTGCGTCAAATGATACCACATACTGCCTTATCGTAATGTAAAAGCTCTGGTCAAATTATATTTTCATAATAGTCCCAATTCAAAATTTGAATATAAACGTTTGCTAATCTCAGAAAAAGTATGGTTTATTCGCTTTTTAAAACAAGTATACCTCAAAGTGCCCTTTATAACTCCAATTTGAAACTTGCGACAGGGTCGCTGCCCCTATACAGTTAAAACAATGTACAAACATAATGGGGCCCCCAAATGACTTTAAAAGTAGACGATGTTTCATCAAAAAACGGCAATTTGAAGCGAATTGATTAAATCGTAAATTTCATAACTGCATTAATATTGTTCTATATCAGTGAATCAGGGGGGAATATTTTGTCAGAACAGTTAGTTAGATAGCTCGCTCGGAATTCCCATTCCTACTGTTGCCAGTCTAAATCCCGTAGATTTTCCTTAAATCAATAAATGCTTCGCAGAACCTATCTTAGAGCCAATACCGTTCCTACGGGAAAGAGTGGCGAAGCGAGCGAGGCCAATACATACACGCGTATATGACGATGAACATGTCAGATGACAGAAGGAGGCAATCTAGGGGGAATTCATCGCTCGATGAGGAATCCGCGATGGGAAATGGAGCGGAGGGGAAGGTCTGCGCTGCAGCTGCTGACTGCAACAGAGTTGTCAATGGTTGAGACGTCGCAGCTCCAACCAACGCGCAAGAGGAAAGGGGGAGAGCGCTCCGTGTTCCACTTTCCACTCCTAACCCCCGTCTCGTCAACCCGTTTGCCAATCGATTTACTAGCTTCCTAGTTTCCTAAGCTAAAATTTCGCGGATTCCCAAACCACGAAATTTAGCAGACAGCAAGCGAGCGAGGATAATTGTGGTGGGGTGGTTGGGGGTGTTGTGTGGGTGAATTGTGGAACCCGGACAGAATATACGCCACAACCTCCTTCGTCGTCATCTTCTACTGCCTCCATTCCTTTCTCTCTCTCTCAATCTATAACTTTCCATTCTACTCCTAGCCTACCCTTCATACTACTTCTGTCTCTATTATGGAGCAAGAGGAAAACAAAGCAGTCTACACGAAAAAATAGGTCAGTTAATCTCCCGATATCAAGCAACTGGATAGTTGCTCGGATCATAGTTACACTGAGGTGAATATTGTGTTACCATTGACGCACAACATGAATAACACAATAAAACTATATGCAGCAAAAACTTAGCGATAATTAAACGCAGTAATTCAATCATGATATTTATGCCGGGTAAGTCGATTCTCAGGAGAAAAAATTAAACATTTTATAAACTAATCGCAAATCACAACACGCTTTTCATGCGCATAGATTGGCTGGTACTCGTCAGTTAAACGATTTAAGGCAACCGTTGTTAACCTTTACAATGGCAGAGATAAATCAACAACTAAATATAGCAACAGAGCACGTGTTTGCAACGGCTGATCCAATGGGCGATCACTCTCAGTTCACTAGAGCAAGCGATCGATACAGTATTGAGACAAGAAGCGTGCGTGGGAAATCCGCTGCTACACTACTAGACAACAGCGCGCTGAATTAGGCGCGAGAAGAGCTAACTGCGCAACAGCAATAATGGCGAAAATATGCGTACACATTTATAAAAACCGTCACAGCAGTAACAGTATCACAACTCACCCTCAAGAAATTCTTGTGTGATTGTCGTTTCCAGTCATCGTGCAACAAAAAGTAGCTTAGTGGACCTGGAATAAATATGTACAATATTGATATATAAACATCTAGAGGAAAGCAATTCTGACTAGAGTCCAGAAAGAACCGGTTGGATCTACGCGTGGGATGGTTGCACATCACCATACAGCCTATCATCGTGAATGCGATCAAAAATCGAAAAAGTTGAACACTCCTTGTTATAATGAAAAAAAAACAGAGAAAAGTAAATAGCATTTTATACTGCATATAAGTCAAGTGAAAACTAATTCAGTAGATGTTTTCAAGTACATTAAATCAAACCCAGATGATTAGAAGATTATGTAAGTATTCTGAAGTTGTACATAATGGTGAAGTACCCAATTCTTCTTCCGCCAACAATCGCACATCTGATAAAGTGGGAATAAACTAGGAGCCACGGAGATAAGCGTGGGTTGAAGCGGGAAAAACCGTGATAAAAAGCAGTATGTTAATCCATTCAGGTGCTTTCCTTCCTTGACCCGTTCCAATTATTTTGAACATTGAACTGGGTGTAATAGCAAGTGCCGGAAGACCTATTCCCACCCCTATCCTCCACACAAGGACTGACGCTGGATACCAACTAAAAGGCCTGAAGATGAAAGATACAATCTCTAATGTTTTCAAGAAAACTTGGAAGTTAGTTTATTACCATGGCGGAGGAAACACTGAAGGCGGTACATTCCAATCGTTCATTAATTAAATCGGTGGTGAGCATCCGATGGGGGCTCATATCAAGAAAAAAGAAAATCAATCAAAATGTTAGCCAACACTAGAACCAGCAACTCTATTACATCTCTACAGGAAACCTGGGTGGGTGTGCTGGGAAAAACAAAGGACGGCGTACATACACACTTTCCAACGCACCGTCATACAAACCAAAATCATGCTTGTATGAGAAGTTTCGTATGTGCTTGCATGAATCATAACTGTGTAAAGTGAACGTGTGGTCTAACAGCCGGCATACAGATAGTGAGGCGACTACTCACTGCACAACCAAACCACTACAGCTAAACCAGGACATTGCACGTCACCAAGACAGAACAGCGCGCTACCCACCCCAGCGCAACAGCTCACAGACACACGTCCTCCGCGCAAAACAGCGCGCCTAATGAAACAAGACAACGCAGAGCAGCACACAGCACAGCGCGTACAGGCTGCTTGTCGGCTGTGCAACTCCGCCATTTATGTATACAATACATCATTTTAGTTCTTAACCTGCGACTTGCTCGGTCTAGCAGTGACGATTTCAAGTTCCGCGTTACAATATGCGTATGGATTAATGGAGCCTGGTAACTAATGAACAATACAACTTAATGAGAAAAAACAGGTTACAATAAGTATTGAAAGGGAATGTAGGAGCCTTTAGTACACCTTAGTACAGTAGTATCCAAATTTGGAAATGGAAACAGGAAGACTGTGCATCATTTACCGTCATCAAATATGCCCACAGAGGCGAGGAGAACGTCAAGAAGCTGATTGAACCGATCTAAATGGAGGTCGCTCTTGAGAGTCCTGGTGAGAATGAGTAGGGTATTGAGGGTCATATCCACTTCGTTGGGCAGGCCGGATTGGAGAGCCCTCTCGATGGCCTCGAATTCTCCCAACTCCCTCAGATTGGTGCTCATCTGGCAGGGAGCACGGAGGTGATTGGGAATACGATGCAGTGAGTATTGGTAGATCACCGGGACGTAGTCCTGCAGGCCGACATAAATAATCAGAAAGTGTGTACTAACAAAAAAAATTTCTTTATAATGCGCCCAAGCAGCTCTTTCAATCCACACTGACCCATCCACGCACATAGAGCGTCATCATCAATACTTTTATTTCAAATAAATAAAAATGAAATAAAAGAGGCAACTCCAAATAGATAAAATTTTAAGTGAGAGAGTTCTTAGTGCAGTGCAGTAGGTAATTAAAAGTCCTATCTCAGCGTGTGAAGTCGGGTCATGCCACGCCGAAGTGGTTCAGACGGAGGATTGTGAAGGACGGTCGCGAGTGCAGTGGGAAAGGTTCCACACAATCTCGTTGCAGTGGGTCCCTGGACACTGCGGAATCAGGGGCAACGAGGACGCCGACGCAGTTGCCAGGGCAGGATCAGCCCTGCCACAAACAGCAGCGGTGGACCTTTCCTCAGCCGGCTCCGCCATTGCCAGAGCGGCGGCAGAGACGGACGCCTCGAGGTACAGGAATGACCCACACTGTACCACGCACCGATCTTGTCTCCCCCCCCAAAACCCCCTCTCCCGTAGCGAGGAGATCTCTTGGGCCCAACTTAGAACCGGGCACTCCCCCAGCCTAGCGGCCTACCTACACCGTATAGGGAAGAGAGACTCCCCCTTTTGCCCTTCTTGTCCCGGGACCCCCGAGGACCTTTCCCACTTTTTACTGGCGTGCCCGGCACACGTGGACGCCCGGGCCCGTTTCTTGGGCCCGGCGCCCACGTTGGGCGTAATGGCTGATGGCCTGCGTGCTCTGTGATTCCTCAGGGAGGTTGGGACGGTGACGCGCCCGCCGGAATGATCCGGCCCGGGAAGAAGAAGAACATTATGATCATGGCGATGTTCGACCACCTCAACGTGGTACCTATGTGTAACTCCTGGAAAGGAGGCAAAGAGTCGAACACAATCCCGCACCCCGAGGGGATCTTTTTCCTGAGGGTACCGGCAGATCTCTGTGAAGCCGGGCCATGGAAGACGACTTTACCAATGGGGAAAAAATGAAGAATGACATTATGATCTGCTCTGAGAGCCAAGCGCTGTTGGAATCATTTAAAGAAGAACTACTTAGTAGGAAAAACAATGAACTCAAAGAATAATGGAAAGAACTAGTGAGGCAGACGCAGAGAGGAAGAGTGTTGCTACAGTGGGTAACCGGACACGTGGGAATGGACGGAAATGATAAAGCGGATATAGTTGCGAAGGAGGCTAGAGGAAGCTGGAGTGGAGATTAAAGTAGCGAATCGATGGGCCAAGAAGAAGAAATAATATAAGTCAACTCGCGGGGTGAGAAATAAGAAAATGTACGACGGAAAAATCACAAAACATGCAACAAGCTCAGTTAATAATTGGCCACTGCCCGCTGGACGATTATTGCAAAATACAGTAAGCTGGAGGGGATTGATAGCTATGAGTGCCAGATGTGTCAAGCGGAAAAGACCACAGGCTGAGATGCCCGACTTTGAGGAGGAAGAGGGAGGCAAGTGGTCTGTCGTAGGAGATTGAAGAGATGAGGCGTCCAACGACTGGACTGCCTGAGGGGTGGCCTCGAACCTGCGCGAGCTCCCGACTCTTCTGACGGGGTGCCGCCTGATCTAATTCCATCCCACAAAACAATAATCATCTGAGCAGTGTCTAGCAAAAACACCTACCTGTTGACGTCTGTAGTAGTCGTACTTCTGTTTGATTTTCCAAGTCACACCCGCGATCAGAAGTAGAGCGAGGAAACATCTGGCAACAAGAAGGAAGGTGCAGATTGAATGCATCAATATACAGCTGCGTCAAAGCGCACACAGAAGGCACCACAAAGCAGCGATTATCACGTGTGTATAGTGTAAGTTCACTAAGGGACAATGGTTCATTGCGTAAGTGAATAAGCTATGGGTGTCTCTCTATACTCAGAGTATAACTGAGTACTTAAGGGGGATTCGGCTTCTCAAATGGGGATTCCGCCTGAACCAACCAACCAACCAACCAACCAGCTAACCCATGCAGCCGGCTTCTCGTGGCGGGGTGTCCTGCTCCGGCAGGCAAAATGCTATTTTTCTCTATTCTCTCGTCTGTTTCTTCAGTTTCTCTTTCACTCTTCTCTTTTCTTATCAATATTATCTTTCTCTCTCCATTTTCTTCAGCTTATCTATCCTCTCTTACTCTCTTTTTGTTCTTTTCTGTAGTGTCTCTCGTTTTCAATTCTCTTTACTTTCTCTTCAATTTAGGGCCATCTTCATCCCCTCTCCTCTCATGTTCCTTTTCTGTCTCTGTTTTTCTAGCTTCCCTTTCCCCTGTATTTTTCCTTTCGTTTCTCTGTCTATTTCTTCTAGGAGGTCGGGGCGCTAGCGTGTCTCTTCGACCAGGAATTACCAACACCAACAATGTATCCCTTGATAACCAAATAGGAAATATTAAATGATGTTTTGCAGGTGCTCATTGGCTGTCCTTGGCGCTGTTATGATAGCAGTATGACATGTTACATTGACATGGAGTATTTAAAACATCTTTGAGATTGTGATTGAGTGGGTTCGTAAATACCTGCAGAGTGTGACCATCACCTCACTTGATCACCTTCTATTGGGGACAATCGTGAAACCTCCACTTTGTATGGCCGATATGGCCTCTCAGAGGAATCAATGTCGGTGGACACGTATCTGAAGGAGCTCCAGGAATGCCCCATTACTCTTTAGCTTAGACAAGATATCTTCAGCGTCGGCGCTTCCCTCTCATTCCTCGTCTCAAAACCGAAGGAGATCCTGGCGTACGTCCGGAGCACCCAATCCCGTGAGTTCCGGTGACGCCCTTGCCGACAATCATCATCAAAATGCTAGACTATCAACAGGAAGACCAACACTACAAACGAAAGATGCAATAATTTGTACCTCAAAGGCGACCCTAATGACAAGAAAGAATGGAAGATCGGAAAGAGAGAGTTACTAAACCTTAGAAGATCCCAAACAAGCAGGTTACTCACTTGAGCTACGGTGCCTACACCAAGCGTATCGGTCTCAGTCAAATTGACATATGCAGAGCATGCAACCACGAGGCTGAGACAGTGGAACATCTCACGTTAAAGCTGCCTGACAATCAGCCACCTTCGCGAAAAATGGAATGTCAAAGATCTTAGCAGCCTGGTGACATACCCAGAACAGGCATCCAGCTTCTGGAAGGAGTACAAGAGGCGATATCACAATGTATAGGCGAAGTCCCCTTCCCCGATCGCACGACAAACGACGACTACAAAACAATTCTCCAAAGACGTAATGCTAATTCTGACAATCAATCTGGCGACTGCACTTCAAAATATATTACATTCTATAGAGGACGCATAAGTAGAAAAATACGAGATATTGACGGAGAACAGTCTAGTACAATATAATTGAATGTGTACTACAGAGAGCTTGGAAAATATTGTTCGTGCGTACTGCTGAGACAATTAATTTTTGCAGTTGTAGTCATATAGAGATGATATATATATGGACTCCAGTAATATTATTCTGTCCCGCTCTGATATTCAACTGATTCTCAAAAATTTCCCACGATTTCTTCCGATTCACTTTCGATTTAACGAAAAATGTGTGCATTTAGATTTTCTATCATTAACTGATGCACCGTATCACTAGAAAGCTATAGAGGAATCTAAAAAGCAAGAAAGGAGAAACTACCACAGAATGTGATACAAAAATATCATATTAAATTTATATGAGTTTTTTCTACGACTGACAGAGAGAAATACTGTATTAATAGATAAATGCGTAATCCCTTTTTATTAGAATATCAATACGTTTAATATAAAAGTTAATTTTATTGTCTTAAATAAAGGACAAAATTAAAACACCATCGTCTCAATTGTTTATTGAGACAATAAAAATGCCACTGATCGCCCTGTTTCAGTGTCGCATGTCTAGTAGGGCGCGTTGCTAGCATGTAATGGCAGTTGATCAAGAAACCCCATCGCGCGATGCATTGTAGCTTCTTCCAAACGACGCTCCCCAGCAGTGCTGTTCTCGCTATCGCTGGAAATTGTTGCCTTTTTTCCACCGGCACTATTGTTGGCCGCCAATCGAGATCTGGATCTGCTCTTGGACCTTTGTCGAGTCTTGGCCGCACTGCTGTTACTCCCAGTCCGGGATCCTTTGGACTTCAGCTTACGGAGGCCAGCGGTTCTACCGCGCGCCGCGTTGTTTGACCTCGATCGGTTCTGTTTCTTAGCGCTTTGCGAGAATGCCGAGTTGTTTCTATTAGTTCCCGTTTTCACTGAATTGCTTTTGACAAATTTAGCTGAACTACGGCTACGCTTAATAGCAGCGGAGTTGTTTCGTAAACTGGATCGCGACCTCGATTTCACAGATCGTTGGTAGTTGATCCTATTGTTAGAGTTCCTATTTTGTCTCAGAGCACTGATACTTCTAGAACGAACAAGGTTTTGTTTCTTTACCATGTCGCTTGTATCTGTACGTCTAAATAGTCTTAGAAATATCTGAATTATGATTTATACATATATTTATAATTATTCAAACATTTCAAATTCATATTCCATTTCTATATCCAGTAGGAAAATAGGTAATAGCTAATGCATGGCAGACTGTTGGTTACAGTGAATTAATGTATCTACTGAACTCCGAGTTCATCATTAATCACCGAGCGGTAGCGATGGCTATTGGCAGAAACATCAATGCAAAGTGTTGGTTAACTAAAAGTGTTGGTTACAATGATTTAACTCAATACTTTTTGCAGTACGATCAATCGTCAATGTTGGATAAGTAGTAATAATATATTTGAATTTCTACGTCAACTGATATCTGAAAAAGTTGCCAGTTTGTAAATAAACAATTATGCTGATGATAGTGGTGGAGGTCGCTAAGCTGTCAGACAACGGGCGGTATGAATAAAAACAAATTCCTACTTTAGAGTAAAAGCATGAAGTAGGAAGTTGTTACTTTAGAGTAAAAAAGTTCATACTTTTTTCGTATGAATAATCTTTTGAAAGGAGGAACTTGTTACTGCGAACAATTATAAACTATTACTACTATAAAATTACTTACTATTGACCAAGCCTATATTCAAATAGATTTCAATTCTATTCGTTGTTCAATTCGTTCCTAATCAATTCTTTTTGCTGTATTTTGATAGTTGACTACGTGTCTTAATCATATTACGTATCATACTACGTACAGTATTAAAATCATGTCTTCTGACAACTCAGATGTGGAGAGTATCAGCAATGAAAGTGAAAATGAAATGAGTATTATAGTCTGAAATTTGAAACGGTACCCTATTTTACTTTCTAAAAGTCAACTTCCAGGGCTCGAGAGAAAAATCAAAATGCATCAGCCAAGATTTC
>JAUYWV010149133.1:0-10184 GCA_032274565.1 Nematoplana nigrocapitula
GAAGCGAAGTTGGAAGAGACCGCAACCGAAGAGAACAGTGGATTGAGGCTGCTCGGAATTGTAAGGACGTTATCAAGAAAAAGAAAGAAAAACGATGGCAGGAAGAGGTAAGAGGGTTTGATCTTAGAACTAAGCCAAGGCAGGTTTGGCGAGTTATTAGGGCTATGGGAGGGGGTGCAAAGAGCAGAGGAAACACAGCCTTAAGGAAAAATCAAGATCTCAAATTCGCCGACAAGGACGGGGCAAATATTCTAATCAACCAGTATAGCAAGAAAGCAAGCTTGACAAATTAGATAAGCTGTGGCATCGGAAGGTAAAGAGGGGAAATATGGCTGATCATGAGCCTCGTAACGAGTGCGGCAATAGGAAAGTAGGAGCTTGAAGTGAGTTCCACCTCAAAGAATTAGAAAAGGCTATTGCCCATACTCCGGCTGGGAAGGCAGCAGGGGACGACGGGATCTACTACGAAATGCTCCATAATCTCCCCAAGGAAGGAAAGGTGTTGCTGCTGGATGTGATCAATGAATCGTTCAGAAAAGCCGAAGTTCCAGACGACTGGAGAAAATCCATTATTATCCCGATTCTGAAAGATGGAAAACCGGTAGAGGATCCAGCATCGTACAGGCCTATCCGTCTAACTAGCTGTGTATGCAAGATCATGGAACGGATGATATTGAACAGGCTGGTCCCCATCACGGAAAAGAAAAGTCTCATATGCAAAGAGCAAGCAGGATTCCGGAAGCTCAGAAGCACAGTAGACCAGATAGTCAAAATTCATCAACAAGTATCTGACGGGTTCAACACGAAGGGGGAGAAGACAAAAAGCAAGAGAACGCTCATGTGCCTCATTGATTTCTCAAAAGCCTTCGATAAGGTGTGGAAAGAGGGGTTACTTCTGAAACTAAAGGAAAACGGTGTACCCATGTGTATGGTGCGATGGCTAAGACCATACCTCAGTGGTAGAAAGGCCAGAGTCCGAGTCAATGGATCCTTTAGTAGAGTGGCCAATATCAAGGAAGGGGTCCCGCAAGGGGGGGTTCTGTCCCCTAACCTTTTCACCTTGTTCATTGACGACATAGCGAGGGATTTTGGGGAAGGAATTCAGTGTAGCCTTTTTGCTGATGATCTGGCCATCTGGGTCACAGAAGACACCTTGGAAAAATGTCGGCTAAAGATCCAAGCCGCTCTACAGAAAATCGAAAGAATGGGCGAGAAAATGGAGGATGCAGCTCAATGCGAACAAGACGGATTACATCTTGTTTAGCAACTGGAATAGAGAGGCCAACTGGGAAGGAAAGCTCCAGCTAAACGGAGAGGATATCAGAAGAAATGGGTCGCCGAAGTTTCTGGGCATCACATTTGATTGGAATTTGAGCTTTAACAAACATGTGCAGGAAGTCAAGAAGAACGTTCATAATAGGTTTGCCAGCCTCAGAGCAGTGGCTAACAAGAGATGGAGATGCAAAGAAGAAGACCTCAGGGCGCTGTATGTAGGTTACGTTAGGTCGGTCATAGAGTATGCAGCGGAAAAATGGATGACTGCTGTGAGTAAGACCAACATGCAAGATCTGGAGATATAACAGAACAAGGCGGCTAGATTGATAACAGGATGCTACTCTACTACTCCCATTCCCAAGCTGAATGCAGAAGCAGGTCTCCCGTAACTGAAGTCCCGTAGGAAACTGAACAGCGCCATTCTGGCTGAAAAGTACAAGAGACTTCCAGAACACCAAAATCACACCCTGGCACTAGGAGTCTCGGAGAGGAGAACCAAGAAGGTTAGGGAAGGACGGTCTTGGAGGGGCATGGCTAATGCAGCCCGGAGAAACCTAAGACTGGAGGAGATTAGGACGGAAGATATTCTCGAAACTGCCACAACACCAACGTGGGTGAATCCAGAAAATGCATTTTTCTTCAAAGAGCTCATTGAACAATGCAGAAAAGCCGAAGATCCAAGAAAGCTAGCGGAACTCACTGAGAAAACTGTAGCGATGAGGCATAGGGGGGCGAATGACGCCATCTGGACAGATGGGTCGGTAGGGGGTGACCAGACCAATGGTGGAAGCGCGGCGCTTATTGTCTGGAAAGATGGGTTCAACACCCCTCTCAGAGAACCAGCCTGAATATACTGCAGTAGCTATGCCGCGGAAATGAAAGCCGTTAGGATGTCGCTGGTAGGAGCACTTGTGGATCCTAGGTTGGATGGGATGAAGGTTATGGTAGTCTATACGGACAACCAAGCGGTGATCGAGAAACTGGAAGAAGGACCTAGCGCACAAGACAATATTCAGGGAGACAGAAGCTGGTTGGCCATCATGAAGATCATTGAGAAAGGGTTGGAGTTTAGAATGCAGTGGGTGCCAAGTCATGTTGGCACTGCAGGGAACGAGGCAGCTGACAGGCTGGCCGGAGAGGCAGCAATGATGCCGCAAGAAAATGTAGAGGTAGGTTTCCACGCCATCAAGACTCTCCTGAAAAGAAGTATCACCAGAGAAGAGAATGAAAAAAATGGAGATCCCTGGCCTAGAAGCCGCGATATCGAAAAGAAAATGAACACGCAGGAAAGAGCTAAACTCCACCAGCTCAGAACAGGGCACAGTCTCTCTCTCAAATCATACAGGGCTAAAATAGGAGTCGAAGAAAATGGAACATGTGAAGAATGACACGAAGAAGATGAAGATGTCATGCGCCTGTTGCAGAGGTGTCCTCGGTGGACTCAGGCTCGGCTGGCTTCTTTTGGGACGGCTTTTCCCTCCTTTTCTGTTTTTAGACCCGACTGGCTACTTAAGCGATTTTATTATCTATAGTGACTGAGATGAGCATTGGAAATTCCCCGATATTTTCGTATGTCACCAACAACCTATTTCGATAAACATTTTCTCAAAAGGTATTCCCATGAGAACGAGTAGCCTTAATATTGCGTTACCTGACTTCTGGAGATTCCCTAATTTCCGTGTCTTTACAATATCGGATCGGGAGACCCACAGTGCGTAAAATATTTTTGGAAACTTACAACACCTTCTGGAGTAGTTTAAAGAAAACTGTGCTTCGAACTCCAAACTTGCTTACCTGGTTAGCTATCGCCGAAGATTTTAGAAAACAGTGGAACTTTCCGAATCATTTTGAAAAAAATATTCCTTAAAATTAAATTTTACTATTATTAGAGGAAAGTAGGTCTTGGTTCTCATAATATAACGCTATATAGAACAATATATATAATCAGCAAGAGAAGAATTTACTAGAACCGCACAATAGATACTCAAGTCTGATTGGACAATATTGCGCTCTTTGTCTGCAGCCAACATAGTGCTTGCTAGTGGTGTTACAATTTGTTCAACTGACAATTCTTGTCTGCATACAGGTTGCCAGCAGGCAAATATCAACTGTGAACATCTTTCGTATACAGGCAATTTGTCGCCATACAATCCTCATTGTGAATCGAGCTTTTAAAGTGCTAAAATTCCATGACTTTTCTAGGTGTTCCGTATAGCTAGATAGTAACCCCCATGAATCATTAATTCATTGATTCCAGGACTTTTCCAGAATTTTCGGGGTTTTTAACCAATTTCAAGACTTTTCCGCGCCAACCCTGAGGTACCAACCCTATACTGTTTTCATCAGAGTATAGATGCACGTGGAAGGCCACACTCACCAAAATCCGCGGGTTTCATTCGATGCACACAATCATACTCGTCGTCGTCACGCTCCAGATAGTCGATGGCCAATTTCTTCTCCGAATTCTCCATTGTCCACTTGATCTTCTTGTCACTGAGAAAGGCCAACACCTTGCGCGTGAATTGGACGTTTCGGCTCACTCGATTTTCTTTGACAAAGAGGCACACTTGGTGGAGCAGGCTGTTCAAATTCTGATCGACAGCTCGACTGAAATCTCCCGCGTGTTTTTTGTGCAGATATTCGGCCAGAGAGAGAAGACCTGTGAGCACACATGTGTAGGAGAGAATATGTACTGGGTGAGTTTATTTTCGGTTTTTGAAAACCCTATGAAGACCACCGACTCTATAAAGGTTTTGCACAGTTTTGGAATATTTTTATCACTCTCCTATAGATTTGAATTTTGTTTGAAATCTTGTACAATTTGCAAATGGGCAGCAGCCTTTTCCTCGGGAATTTGTTATGCAAACTTGGATGTGAAAACTTAAATGACTCGATTCAACTCTGAAATATTATCGGCAAGTGGTTTTCAAAATTCAAAACAAAACATAAACTCACACACTGCATTCACCCAGACTCCGCTTCTACAATATACAGTATATACCACCACCATCGTGCGATTCCAGGAAAACACACACCGTCACACAGGGGACTATAGTGGTTGGCGCAATCCAGAAAAAAATAATTCTTGGAAATTCCAGATATGAATCGAAGCTATTTTTAACAGCAATGACAATACTGCCAAATCATCTGTGTGTTGCAAAGTTCAAGCGATAGCAGCCAACCGATAGGAACACGCTGACGGACAATGAAATACAGTAACTGAGCCGTAGAAGTAGTCATATTCCGCAGTCATTTTAATCAAATAAACTGGTGGGAATTACTGGGGGATGAAAGAACAGATTCACGGTTCAAGAATTAATTAATACCTGTCACTTTTATTCAAGTAATTGTCTGTTTAGAATAAAACAGACCGTACAAAGTGATAATTTTACTTCAATCCATTCTACTATTCGGTGCTTTTAAATGCTCACAGGGACTCTCTGACGTTTATCAAGGTGAGCGGAAAAGTTTTACATATCCAAATAGCGTTAAAACTAAAAAGCGACCGGCACGTATAGTGCCCAGCACCGTTCCAACAAAATGGTTGTAATCCCGCCCCACATATTCATTTGCTCTGCTCTATATAGCTAATCTGCAACATTTTCCTCCGTCATCGATGCACAACAAAAACTCGACCAACAGGATCAGCATAAGTGTTGCGAAGAATATGGAAGTATAGAGAAGTTAACAAAGAAATTGAGAGACGGACGGCAAGTGCAAGAAATGGTTTGTGAACAAATGCCGGTGGAAAGACCCTGAACACCACACAGGCGGGTGACGAGGAAGGAAGAATGTAACATCCCATAATTGAGGTGCAACCGCTCATTGTTGACGAGAGAGAAGGACTCTGGCGTGCAGGGAGAGCCGAGGGAGGACCCGTTCTGCACGACAAGTGGACTAGATGGGACAGCGCAAGAGCCCGGTTATGAGGACACACTGTCGACGACGTCTCAATGGGTGCTCAACCAACCAAGAAAGATAGCGGCATCGTTATTGCACGGGACCACCCAGACCCCACCAGGACGGGGAAGAAGGTTGAAATTCCAAAGTACAGCGTGGGTACCCTGAAAACTGGTGCCCAAATTGAAATGCTTTGGGAGAATTTAACATTTTTTATTAAAATTGAATAGGGTATATCCCATATGCCCGCCGCAATGGGTATGAGTAGCCGGGTGTCGTCTAATGAAATTTGTTTTACATAGTAGCCCTAAGTGCTCAAAAGTTGCAGAACACTGGAATTTCCTTGGCTGTTGATCCGCATTATTTGTCATTGTCTTAATTTAAACTGAATGATGACCTCTAAACCAAGTGTTTGATTATGTACACTGCATTTTAACCATACCTACCGGTCAGTAGGGCCTTGGCGATGGCCACGTGGTAAGGTGTACCGCCGAGGGAACATGTCAGACTGTCCATTCTCGCGCCATGTTCCAGCAGAACCACGGTCAGACGTTCGCCAATATCACTCCACACTGTATTATCGGCGAGGGACAGCGTCTGCGAGGAACAATAGCAAAGCGAAATGACCCATTGAAGTGCTGGTACAGTCAATTTTGAAAATAATAACATTGATAAACCAAGTGCTGCAAAAATGGACTAAATGATTCAAAGCAATTTTAAACTGCATATTTCTTTTTTAGTTTTCGAGGGAGCACATTTTAAAAAATTATTTTGCCGGTCTACTGTACATGTATATATAGTTCTGGAATCTCTGGGGAGAATGCAATTCGGTTTGCGTTGGCAATTGTGTAAAGCGAGCAACATCCAGTAACAAGAGGGTAATTCAAGCTACTTGCCTCCCTTAATTTCTTGACTACACCCTGAGGCCTTATAGGTGTCACACGAATAGTGGTTTGCTATATTTGCACTCTACCAGGACCACTGCAGATCGACTTTCATAGCCTGCTCGTCCCTATTAGTGCATGATCTGGTTGCTTTTGCTGACTGTTGACAGTTTAAGGTCGTACAAGCATTGGACCAAATACGAAAATAACGCAGGAATTGAAAATAATAGCGCATAACGTATAGTAGCTTGTCTTCTCTCTAACATAATTACATTACTTCTTCATCCCCGTTCCAGTGCGGATATGACGTGGCTCTCTCTGCCTATCCCTAGTAGGAGTCTCAAAATCTCATTTAGGCTTCCTCGGAGTTCTGTCCGAATTCGGGTTGAGGCCGAACAGGAATTCCCGCAATCCAGTCCATTGCACGTTGAGCAATTATCGGGTGTCAACACCCCTCCGTTCTTATGGAGAGTTTCTTCGGTGATGGGACACACGCCAATCAGGAGATGCATGTTGGTGTCTTTTTCCTGTTCTGTTCCCACCTTGACCCTTACACTACAGGTAGCGCTCCCCATCAAATGAGTATAGTGCAGTTGGGAAATATGCGTGGGTGTTGAGGACTGCTGACGTGCGTTATATACAACTTAGCATTTCAGTAATTTTACTAGAATACATAGTTTTTTTCTACAATAATTGTAAATGGTAAAATATCTCAAATTCAGTTCTGTGTGTAACTACAAAGGCATCGGGGGTCGTCACCCACCTTCAGTTCAATCGGGCGACTAGTCAGCGAGCATCCGGTGGCAAATCCAACTTTGGACGATTGACTCTTCAGGGTACCGCCAAAGTACAGAAAGGCTACGGCCAGCCAGCGCGACTTGCCGAACAAGTGCATCACTAAATCGGGCCACAAGGTCTTGGGCAGTTGCTCCGCCCATTCGCCGAAAGTGCGGAGGAGCTGACGGCGCAGCCGGCCGTCGGTCTTACTTTTCGCCGACAAATTGAAATTCGGTAGTTCGCAGAGTGTTTCCGCCAAAAGACCGACAACTGGGTCAAGGACGCGACATATATCCCCGAATTCGGCGATCGATAGTTGACGCTTGGCGAATTTCACCGCATACCTGGCACTTTTCACTTGCAGGGCCACTTCCGACTTGGAGTTGCGGAAGTATGTCAGAACCAGGAGATGCGGCTGAAAATGCGAAAAGAAATGTCCCGACGCAATAAAGTCATTCTTCACTTTCTTAAATTAACCAGTGCTCATGTCGGCTTCCTACCCTTGTCTGGTGAATCCTCCCTCTCTACACGCAAATGTCTGTACATCCCCAACAAAACCTGGTTGGGATGAGTCTCCTCAGGACCTTACACATACTATTTTCACTGTATGACTCTTTGATGCCGACCAGCGTCTGAATAACCTTAGAACAAATATTACAAGTTATTGCAGTTTTGTGTTTCAATATTAACTTGTAGCGGACGTTTGTTGTCTTGAAGAATGTAGGGCGCCTACCCTATCAGCGATTGGATAAAGCAAGTCAGCGCGAGTCAGCATCATCATTCTAGGCCATTCAATTTATAGGACTCTAGTTCTATGCACTCTGCATTACACAGACACGTGTCTCAAAGGAGGAAAAAGTAGCGTTTCAAAGATAGTTGTTGACCAAAGAGAAGAAAACGCGTGGAAGGAGATAGTTGCAGAGTGCGAGGAAAGGGGCCTGAAGATGAAGCCTTACGACAGAGAAGATAATCTGCAGTAATGGAGAAGAACCGCGTTGTCCAAAGAATTTGTTGTCTCGGAGAAAGCGCGAAATTTCTATCGCTATTGTCCTGCTCCAAAACGTGCCCAACTCGGTTCAATAAAATATCTACGATATCCAAGCCAAATCGAAATTTCTTGGTCAAATGTCTCAAAGTTTATTCTTGGTTTAAAATGGCGATTTCTTTTTTAACGAAAAAGTTAAAACCGTCGCCCTCAAAAGCCGATTTGCAAAGAGACGACCAACTTGAAGAATTATTAGCGGTATTCATTGGATTACCCATATATACAATTGTAAAAATCGATAGAACTGTTGAAATTCTCCAAAGAACAGACAAATAACGTTAATATCATCAACAGTGAGAAGGATCAAAGATTTCTGAAATAAATATATGTGTATTTTTATACTCGTAACTATGTTTTCAGAAATGACACGATTGACAATATATTCACCAGCAGACTGCTTTTTGGTGTTATTGCCACTAGTAAATTTTTCTTTAATTTCCAATAAATGAATTATGTTAGTATATAAAAATCAAATACCTGGTAGAGTTTGTAATTATGTTTCAAAGAAGAAATAGCATCATCTTCGGCATTGATTTCTGATTTGGTCATGAGATGAGCAAATCCACGCATATAGTAAAGCAGGGCTTGTCTGTTTCTATCATCATGATACTGGGGAAGATTATCTGAAACTTCTTCCACAATTTCCTTCCATTTATTCTCACTGACAAGTTGCACCAATTGTTTGTACAAATCACTGAATTCAGCTACAGGAAATAAAAATGAAACTTTTCAAACAAAAACTAACTTGACAAATCGTCAATTTATTATAACATCTTGATTACTTTACTGTTCTTTTAGTAAAAACTAAGCCTATAAATATTGAGAAACTATATGTGCCTATTTATACAAGTCAAACAAAGACACACCAAGCACACAATAACCATAGACTAGGTCAGAAGCCGATCAATACATATTATAGCAATTTGTAACCATTACAGAGGAATATCATATATGGTAATGCGTCTGTAACAATCACTTCATGTTGACAAGGCCCTTCTCTGCCCCCCCCCCATCTACTTAACTATGACAATCAATTTCTTAATTCCAGTCTTCTTCAGATAACTTTTTACTTAATGACCTAGCAATTCCACTGGACATCACTTTAAAAGCAAAGAAACTGCAACTCTGTCAACTTTATGTATACAACCTTCACCGCAGATTCACCCTCAGATTCAAACTGCAGATTCACTCAGTGAAGAGGGCTTTAGTATAAAGAAATGCTTGGTGTTAAAATCATTGCAATGAAGTGTAGAAAAAACAATTGAATTAAAACTCCTCTCAGCAGATTCAAAATAACATAACATATGCTACACTACAGCTATAAATTTAGTATTAAAATAATTGCAATGAAAATATTATTAAACTGTTTTAATAGTAAAGTCATAACTTATTTACTTTTCCTCATGGAGCTAAAATGGAATCTGTGGAGAGAAGCGTTAATGGGACAATGCACAGTACAGTGCATTAAAAGCAGTTTAGGTGATACAGAATAAAATTACATCAAAAATATTATACGTTTTTAGCCACTTCATTGCAATTATTTTGACAACATTCATTTGCTTATATGACATTCATTTTAATTTCACTTTTTATACCTTTTTACATAATCCACTAAGTAATTGACCTTTTCAACTTCAGTTCATACATTTTTATCCAAGTTTTCCTTTAAACCAATAATCAGTTTGTGCAATACCACCCTTATTATCTACCAATAATAGATCTAAATGCTGCTTGCATAATAAAATGGACTCTGGGAAAGTCACATCCATTCAAAGTGACATATTTTACTACTGCCACCTTCAATTTTTATTGTACACTTTTAGTCTAATTAACCAGAAAACTATTTTGGACGATATATAAACATGTGGACAAATTACAGAAATATTTATTACATGATAAAATTATTAACTAATTGTTAGTAAGTAGCATTTCATTTCAAAGAGGTTAATAAATATTGATGAAAATGTTATAAAAAATTAAATGAATAATTAAAATATTAATGAAGATATTCATGGACATTATTACATAATTATAAAAAGTAAGGACCAGGCTAAATGTAATACTTTAGAAATATTGCATACAATATTGTAGCCATACTAACTATATTGCCAAGGGTAAAATAAAAGCTTATTGGTTGAGATAAATTCTGCAAATATTGCTGGGATAGGTTATTAGCTTAACCCTATCCTACCCGGGCTATTTGACGCACTCATAGACGGGGGGGGCCGAATCGGCCCGTGCCTTATATTTCGCTCCCCTGTTTAGATAGAGCCTTGAAATTTTGTATGTAGGGTATGATCGTT
>JAUYWV010149144.1:0-27238 GCA_032274565.1 Nematoplana nigrocapitula
TATAAACAGAGGCATATTATTTCCATAGGGGATAGAATGAGACATACACAGTCAATACCTTCACAGTTAGGCAGATTGAGTAGGATGCGTTTAGGCTGAAGGAGGGGGCTAATCCACAAACTAATTCCACCTCCAACACAACCGTCACTTCTGTCATTACGGAATATGAGGTAATCTTTGATTTGAATAGCACAATCCAAAATGTCCGGCGAGAACCAAGTTTCACAAATAGCAATAATGTTGGGGTGTTTAGCAGCGGCGGTCGCACGAAAATCGTCCATTTTAAAACGAGCAGAACGGACATTAGTCAAAATAAATATCGGGAGCAAACGGGGAGATAGTGAGGGGATGCGACGGGGAGAAGTGAACGAACGGCGAAAAGAAAAAGGATTCGAAGGATCACTATTGCTTTAAAAGAGGAAAAAGATGACCAACCGGGTCGAATTTGTCTCGTTGTTATGGATTAGTTTTCCTTTCTTGATTACGACATTGGCTTGAGGATCAGAATTCCTGATTTCTAACAACCGTGATCTGAGACGCCGGTGCTCTTTCCTTTCAATTGATCGGGGTTAATGAATATTTTCTTAGAGGCATCGCTGGTTTTCAGATTTCTGGACTTCGAAAGAATCTGATTTCTCAGTTCGCGGTTCACAAACCAAACCTTCAATGGCCGAGATCGGCCTTCGTTGGTGGTACCCAGACGATGTAGTCCAGAGACGGAGACAGAGGTCGAAGGGACGATTATTTGTAGCGTATCCATGATTTTGTTTACCAAGTCTAAATCAGACTGGGCAGTTTCACTCGAAGAGGCTTCAGCCAAGCCAACAAAGATAAGATTATTTCGTCGATTATTTCTTTCTATAGTAGTTTCTGTTGCTCGGAAGCAATCGGTCAAAGAGTAGAATTTTCCTGTTGAATAGCGTCGATACAGTTAGTGAGAGCCGTTAACTCGAGCAGAAAATCCGATCGAATATCAGGTCGTAATTTTTGCAAGGCAGCCTGGAGTGCACCCTCTGAGACCGATGGAGTTGAAGCGGTGTCAGGGTTGCTATTGGATCGAAGGTTCTTCTTATTACCTGGCATGATCAAGCGATGACGTCACAATACGCTTGCAAAGTAGCAATTAGTGTTTGATCTGTCCTGATGGCCTGAGGAGACACAAAATTGATCAAAATAATTACACCACGGGAACAAGCACCTAATTCCACGTCTAATGGTGTATGGTGGGGGGCCAGTTAGCAGAAATAATTCACGAAAATTTGACAAATTCGATAGAGCACTGATACACGCGTCAACCGTCAACCGTGCTTATCGGAGGAGCTCGGCTTTCTTGGCTTGAAGTCAGGCCACGTTGATTTGAAAGATTCTTACCGGGGTCCATTTTCAGTTCGGTTTCGGGGGACGTAGGCTGAATTTTACGCATCGAGCTCGTACAAGAAGCTGAATCAGACTTTCCAGATCAACCGTCTGCTTGGATGACAGCAAGCTGACCATCAATGAACACCTAAGCACAAACTGCGCGACGGCAAAAAAGAGTGAAGCTAATCAGAGCGGTGGCTGGTACAGACTGGGGTTGGGATAACGAAACGATAAGGAATCAGCAGCACAGGGAAGCAGTGCTTGGGGTACATTGCATTTGGAGACCGTGTGGAAGAAGATAGAACAAGTCCAGTTGAAGGAAGGAGCAAGGATCATAAATATAGCACGTTGAGCAGCACGCCCAGAGAAGCACTATAAGCTGAGGCTGGGTTATCGGAAGTGAAGGAAGTAACTGAGACAAGTTGGGTGATGATTTTGGAGAAGTACAACCAACTAAGTGAAGACCCGAAAAGAATTCTAGCGTTGAAAGAGGAGGGACAAAGACTGAAGAGATAGAGTCGGAGAAGAGTGGCGAAGAAAGTGCTGTGAAGAAAAAGAAGAGTTGGATAAGATGAGCCCCTCTTGGACGCATTAAACAAAAATTGAATGGGAGATAGAAGGGAAGAAAAGTAAAGACAAAGGTAAGACTAAGGAAATTACCCTGGAAGTATTATCAATAGGGTGCAGGGAGACTCATAGATCGGAACTGGAACTCACCAGCGCCAATGACCTGTGCAAGAAGCCTATCGGGGTGTTGGCCTACTGAAAGTGGTTCCGAAGCAAGGGCTTGATATGTGATGACGACGACGACAACAACAACAACAACAACAACAAACATTCAGAACACCGATAATATATTCTTTGATAAATAAAAGGATACAGTATATTAAATGATGTTTTACATGTGCTCTGTGGAAGACCTTGTCGCTATTATGATAACAGCTTGACATTTTGCGTCCACCTGTGTTGTATGTTAATCACACAGATTCATCTGAGTGATATTAAACGGCTTAGAATCCCTTCTGAGACACTATTTGGTGTACATGCCCAAGTTTGATGCAAATATCTGTATATATCTCTCTCGGTGGAATCGTACCTTAGAGGGCTCCTGCTTTCCTGACGAGATTCCGCTGAACATCAATAAAACAAATAAACGTAGACAGAACCAATGTTGATTATCTGTTGGCAGTTTCAACAATTGAATTCATCTATTTAACTAAAACGTTGAGTCCTATAGTCAATTAAAAACGATGAATTTTAACGCAAGCTTATAGAATGTAGAGGTTTCTAGTTGAATGTACGTATGTTATATAGGCATTCTCCCTTCTTTACCAGGCACAACGGATTAAAGTGCAGAAAGACAGAGAAAAGATAAGGTCGCTTGATCTATTTTTAAAGTCCTTGACGAATTCCTTGGTTGAACCAATTTTGTTCAAAAGAAAATACATATTTGAACAATTCTTTTCAATTTTTAGCCATTCTCAGAATGTTCACTGGTCTTTGTAGAAAGACCCTACTATATAGATAATTTTGGGGTGTACATATCGATCTTGACTTCCTCACATCCTACAATTATTTTAGATGCTCTAAACTATATTCCAACTTGCTATCAGCAGATTGTCATAGATGAACGCATCACTCCGCAGAAAAAAATATTATTTTTAGAAAATATATCTTCTGGAGCTATTCAACCGTTTTGAAATGAAAACGCTTCCTACAAAATTAAAGTTTTTGACGGAGGAAAATTAACGTTCAACGCAAACGTTATAGATGTTTACCGGAAAAGAGCTTTGTACCTGTTACACATAACTCTCAACATGTCTTTACACGTCTTCGTATGTTGATCTCTTAGCGGCGACCACACGGCAGCACCGGTATGCTTCTCTTAACAATAGGGATACGGCTGAATTAAAATTCTTTACGGAGCCTGAGCGAAATAAGCGTCATTAAACCTATCTGACGGGTGACGCAATCACGCAGTATTTTTTGGCACGTCAAGCTCTTGTGCCAACCAAGGTCGAAGAGGGTTAAAGAGTTGGGTGCTCTGCGTCTGTTACAAGGTGCACAAGACTTATTGTATTAAAAACTACTGATGTACTTGAGTAATTTAACTTAGACAGTAATGATTTAAAGTAGTATTTGAACAGGTTATTTTAATACTCTGCGTAGTTTACCTTTGTTATTGGTCGAATCAGAGCTCTGTAGAGGGTCACATTTCTAGGATATCCTCCAACGAACAAGTCTCCTTGGCCAGTGATGAAAAAGTTCAGATCCCCGCCAACTATACGCTCTAGACCCCCTCTTAGGGAGTACTGATGAGTGTCTACCGATATATGAGGATTGCTGGGTCGATCTTTACCAAATATAACCTGGAAACACATGAAGTACAACTACAAAAGATATTGACGTTAGATCTACTTGGGTCAATTGATAAGTTTCCGGATGCAAATTTATTTCCAGAGATATCTATATCTATGTTTAAAGATATCTATAGAGTGTAAGAAAACGGCCGTTTTCCAAATAACAAAATTGTTAATTGTCTAAATGTTACAAAATAAATTATATTTACCATGGAACAATGAAACAGTTACGTCTGAGTCAAGAGTGAACATTATACATATATTCACCATTCTTAGCGACCACCTCGTAGTGGGCTCTCATCTTCTCAAATTGTTTCCTCACCATCGCATCTGTATTGCGACTCAGTGCATCGGAGAGAAAGTTCTCCAGTTCTCTCTCTGTCGGTATCTTCCCATTTCAAGTTTTGGGTAAATAAATCTGTCACAGAGATAAGTGTCGGAAGAATAAGGAACTTACAAAAGGAGAACAGTATTCTTGTGAGACATGTGTCGGGTATTGTCATGCTGGATTATTGCATTCTCCCACAAACTTTCGACAGCTGAAGTGTGGGTCAATTTCAATTTCTACGTACCTTATGAATTCTTGCAGATTAACTCTGGTGTCGGATTTGTGCCTTCCACTACCTTCCTGTCTCCCAAAACTTTGTCTTGTCCCATTTCCATACTCTTGTGCAATCCTACGTACTCTTCTATCTGAAAAAGTGTCTTCGCGCCAGGCTGTGCATATTATTTGGTGTATCGTGGTTGCTTTGTAGTCATTACGACTTGGAGTTTCAATAATAAAATTAATGTTTCGTGTGTTTACCTCCATTTAGACAATATTTATAATCGTTAGTTCTAAGATTTACTATTATTATGCATAAAGTTTCAAATATAAAATCAATCAATCTATGGCAGAAATTCGATAGACAATTTCAAATATAAAACAAAATTTCATGTTTCCAAAGACAATTTCTTGTTTTATAATACCAATTGTTTGTAAATATAATTCATTTTTTAACTTTTAGACAATAAATAATTTTGTTTTATTGGAAAACTGCCGTTTTTTTGTTACACCCCATATTAATATAAGATAGAAACTTTGGCATCGTTTACTATAGCAGAAGAAAAGATATTTAAATTTAAAAATTAAATCACGTCATACACATCTGGCTTACTTTAAACATCAATTGATCTCAATCTGAAGTTAATTTATACATGCAGCTAAATCATGTTTGTTTCCGTGCGATGATATATTATGATTTGAAAAATGGATTGCCTGCTTCTGATACTCTACAAAAGTGTCTACAAATTGAATTTCCTGAGGAAGCACCATCTCGCACAAATGTCTACGAATGCTTTGTGAAGTTTCGCAGATGTCGATGGTCATTGGAAGACTCAGAATGATGTGGTCGACCATTTAGCGCAACAATAAAAAGGGATATTGAGTTGGTGCGACAAATAATAATCACAGACTATAAATAAATAGTAGCTATGATATCCATTTCGACAGTCCTCATGGAACAGTTGCACAATTTGTTGAAGAACTCTTCAATTTCACAGACTGAATTTAGACTGTGCTTTATCAAATGGATTGGTCGAATGCAGAAATGCATAAAAGTGATTACTTCGCAAAACTGTAATTTATTTGTCATTTTATTATCTAGCATTGCTTTACGAGTAATCCATTTCGTAAACAATTTTTCTTATTTGTGTCTTGTTAAAGAATCTGATTCACCGAGTGAGGCCTATTTGCGAAGTTATGAATTAATTTCTTTCCTGTTATTTTATAAATTTATATATGAAAGACAGATTTTTCAATACACATTTTCATATCCGGAAAATTATCCAGTGACCCTCGTACACGGGGGTTTGAAAAGTGAAATATGTATGACAACACAGCAGAAAGGTATCCGACCTATAACAAAAACCCTATACAACAAACGGGCAAAACTATATTGCTAATTGTCATTTGCAGTACGAAATTTCTACTAATTATAATAAAGACGTAATACATCAAATATGAAGAAGCAGCAGCGTTGTAGCTAGTGTAATGTATTCTAAAGACTTACTAAAAGCGTGGGCAACAACCAGGTTTTAGCCCGCTTCTCACTTTTTGACTTTTTTGACATACTAAAGTACTTCTAATGCATGTCTGACAAAGCTGATTGTACTGAAGTCAGTACACTTTTGCTATTATAGCTTGCTTCGCAATTGTGTCCATCTACGAAGATCATGTTGCACAATTTGAGAAGACTGTTACAGCCCCTCCACTTTGTAATAATTCAGTGACATCCCAGGTGATTTGTACATATCAGATCTTTAATAGCAGCTTCCACTTTAGACGTAAGCAGCACAGGTTCTCCAGCTTTAGGTATGCTGTCTACACATCCGGCTACTTTCTCTGCACTGAAGTTATAAAGATCATGACAGTACTATACTCTTCATCTCTTTGCAACCTCTTTTCCTTTCGTAAGTAAGTTTCCGCTTTTCTCATTGATGCCAATAAGTCTTGATTTCCAAGTTTCTGTTAGTTGCCTTATCACTTAATACTTATACCTTGTTTTGATTTTATCATAAACTAGCGGAGGTACCTGGCTTTGCTCAGGGGTTAAAAAGGGCAACAAAATATCAGGAAACAACCAAAGTTGCAAGTAAATAATTTATTCTGATGATTGAGCAGGAAAAGCAGAGAGGAGAACTACATTCTTTGGATCAAATTTGGGGTAAAAAATAAGCCACAGTAGAAGTGACCTCTTGAAATGCAACCAAGTTTACTTATAAATTCCGAGGTATACTACTCTCAAATTTATTAGTAATATAAAAAAAATTAGCATGTTTTTTTAAATATATCACGTTTTTACCTGGTTTTGAATAATTTAAAGTTTTTCTTTCTAATTAATAAAAATTAAAAATGTGTTTAAAACCAGGTAAAACACATCCGCAGTAACCTGCTGATTACAATCTGGACTTAGTTTTGCTATGCGATCAACCGTTCAAAATTGATACACACACACACACACACATATACAAGACTACTTTATATATATAGAAATCTTTAATTTCCTTTGACTATTTTGTGAACCAATTTGAGATATACTGTAGTGAGTGATTTTTATGCATATCACTATGTCCGCCATCTTGCATTTTTGTAGATGATTTTTTCCAAGGTATGTTTCCAATTGTAGTTGTTTGTGGAATTGCTGCAACAGACGATTTGATTTTGATGTTAGGTTATTATTTAACATAATCGCTTCAAATTCATATTTTGAAAACAACTTGAATTTATTATTAATATCAGTGTCCAGCCCTGCATTTGGTACTTCCGAAATATACAGTAGATAATTTTGACGAATATGCATTCATAGTATATTTATCTGACAAAAAACTGTGAGGAAAACAGATTTCCCCCTTGTTTACCCATTTTTACGTATAATGTTTCCTGGAGTGTAAATACATTATAAATGTTATTGTTATTGCGATTGTAATTCGAAGTGGAATAATGCACATTATTTAAAACAATAAAAGACGCACAGTACGAGGTCTACAACAATTGAACACCAGTTATAAGAGCGCTACTTTTCACTTTTTCCTTACCGTGTGCCATTTTCCGTCGTTGAAAGTTTCCGTCGTCCTAAACACCTCGTAGCTTCGAGAACGAAAGGCGAAATGAAGTTTCCCTTTTTCAAGATATAACATGAACATGGATGTTTGATCGAATTGATTTGCCGACTTGGCCGAATAGAGTACCATAACTCCCTCTGGTTGTTCAGTACGGAATTCCAGTTCAAAGAAAAATCTAAAGTTTCCAATATATATATGTATATCTAGAAAGCAACAAATAAAGTTTTACATCATTTTTGAGTATTTTTCTGTCTGTCTATGATTTAGTATCCATGAACTTCTTAGAACTTCATCTTTTAACAAATATTTTCAAGTATAACGTACATGTTTATTAGTAGAATATTTATACTACTATTAAAGTAGTATACAATAAAAACGTTATAATTTTAGAAATGATATGTTAGACAAGACATCTAGCAGTAGACCGGTTTTGGACTTTTTGTCCCTGATCGGTACTGGGCTGATACACGGCAACACCAGCCGCACAAGACCCCCAACCTTCACGTGGTGTGGAGCGTTTCGACGAATGGGGAGTCAACCACAAAGCATAATGCCAACCAACTGTTTTTTCGCCTGCCAGAGGTAGTCACCCCGCCTACTTCCTCTGGAAATTGAAGCTGGCTGGAGATGTGGAGAGCAACCTGGGTCCAAGAAGAGGATCTACCGAATGCAACGTACTCATGGTTGGCTGCGAACCACGATGCGACAACTGCGAGAATCCTTGCCATCTAAGGTGCAGTAATCTACCAAGAACCAGATTCTACCAAATCAAAGACAGTAAGAAAACCAACTCCCCCTAGAATAGATTGGTAGTGCAGTAAGTGTGAACCAGCAGCTAGGATGGCACAAAGAAAAACTTGCCCGGAATGCAACAGGGCAATTTGTCCATTAGAGCCTCTTCGGAGGAGGGCGCCCACTATAGTTGGGCTCTAAAGTGTACGTGTTCTGTATTCTCTGAGACAGTTTGCAGACTTACATCATCAAAAATGTCCAATTAACAAATGAAAAGCGAAGGTTCACAGGATAGAGCTACCCCATTTATCAAAGTATTATAATTTCGGTATTTTGTGACAACTGAATTGACTAACAACTTGCATTCCTCCCCATAACGGAGAAATTAATAGCCAGTGCTGTCAAGTGTCGTGATTGTTATCTAAAAATCTCTTTGATATTCTCAGTGATTTTGTCTTTAGTGTTCTCATCAATGGAGTGTTACACGTTTCATTTTTTTCACTAAATAATATAATATAGAGTTAATCTGTAGAACCATAATAATTACCTCATGGATTCTGAAATCTTTATACAATATTTATGGAAAATTTGTGCATTAAATAAAAGTATATGTATATACGTATTTTCTGCAAAATATACATGTACATGTCAAATAACTGGAAAGAATCTTAGTGACTTACTCAGAAAATACATTTAGCCTCTCATTATAATCGATTGGTGTAACATACTGGAAAGAGAAGTATGAGTAACTTGGCATTTCCTGTCCATACTGAAGTGCTTTGGAATCCTCTTCATCAGTGCGGATCCTTCTTGGCACTTTGGGCAAAGCACATCGGTATTTCAGAAATGGCGTTGGAACAGTCTTTTCCAACTGAACATATTCGTCGGGATTGACATCTTTTCGCGGTACTAACCATGGACAAAAATCCCATTTCACATTGAGTCGGTTTTTAAAAGGAGCGTCCAGGAAGTTAATCAGTCTGGAATTAATGGATTTCAGTAAAAACTAAAATCTATCGCTATACATATCAAAACCAAAAAAAATAATTTCTCTAAGTTACAAAGTGTTGCTGAATATTGTCTTGTATATATATATATATATGCATAATTTATGCATTCATTCTTTACCATTGAAGCTATGCGACATGCACTCAATTAGTAAAACGTAGAAACCTTTGAATTTTTCCATCTAAAACGAAAATGTTACTTTTGCACTATCAATTCTTTATAAAAGAGATAATTTTATGTTAATTATAAACAGAACACCAAGTAAATAACGAAATGCTTGGGTTTCATAATAAAACTTTAAACTTTTGATATCGGAATGTTACATTCCAGTTAGTGTACAAAATTTATTAATTTAGAAAGCAAAAATAAAACCGATTTAGTTTTTTATGTGATATATCATTTTCTAACAAGGAAATAGTTAAAATATCCTTTTATGTTTCTTCACTCCTAAGTGAGTTACTCTAATGAGCGTACAATATTATTTGTTTCAATTTGTTTAATATATCTAACATAAAAATTCTTGAATTTGAACTGATAATATCATAAATCATGGCTCTTAATACTTACATCCCATTGACAGCAAGTTCCGCAATGCATCCAGTGAATGTGAAAACATCTTGCGGTGTGCCTCCGAGAAACAATTGGCCCCGGTAGTCCTTGCGTGGAATTCCTTTGACAACCGTTGATTCCAAATTGACAATTGCTTTCAATCTTCAAAATTTATTATTTTATAGATGAGATAAAAAAACAAATATGTTTTAATAGCCGACTACGTACCCTGTAGCTTTGGAAGACAATATCACGGAATGCCATGTGTTAGTAGAGTTGGGGATTTTTACAGATGCTGACACACTTCCATGTTTTATTTGAAGACGATTCTTAAATAGATCAACGGCAAAGTACTCCCGGATATAACCATCAAACTGAAGAAAATAATAAAGATGGGAAGTTTTGATTATTCCACATTTGTCTGCTTATTGCTTTTACGTAGACTATTTACTATAGGGTGCGTCATAATTTTCCTGAAAATCATTTATTATCAATATAATATGAAAAATGAATGAAATTATACATTCAAAATAATACATTGTTGAATGTGTTCAGGGAAAATCAAGAAACGCCTGCCTGAACATGTCAAGTGGAATAGCTCTTATTTCATTGTTTCGTTTCTGAGCTGCTAAGGTGGAAAACATTGTCCAGGTTGATAAACACGATGGCGAAGGTCGAGTAAAAGAAATAAGCACCACAATCAGGGACTTAGCTGGCCATTCGATTAAGCCTAGTCGAACAGTTCACCTCCATGCCAAATGTTGATCAGAAGTATTTTTCACTTGTATAAGGACATGTTACTCTATCTTGTATCTATCGATCCCCATTCATTATGTGACGATTGATGTCAAAACAGAGCACACGTAACCATTACACATACAGTCAGTTAATGAGTGAGTCGCACCAGGATTACATAGGCGTTGAAGGGGTATTTTTCGTTGCCCAATAATACTCAGTATACTTTTTTACGTTGCCCTTCAAATTAAAATAATTTTACGAAAGATGGTGGATCATGTTGAAATTTAGCTAACATTGTCTCACAAAATTACACTGTCCTATCCTCATTTGCATAACAAATATACTGAGAATAAACCGGCTTATGAGGATGAAAATGTTATTTTTTAAACAGAGAAATTGCTATTTGTACTACACAGACTTCTTCAACCAAAACGTCTTGTTGACAGTGTGGCTGGGTTTGTTGTACCCATATGTTATAAAATATTTTAAATCGTGTAAATATTACAGATTTTTAATAATTCATTTTTCGGAAAATTCTCACACACCTTATATATATGTTTCTTTTCACATAACAAAGAATTACAAATTACATAGATGCATTCCAGCACTACGACGACGTGTGTATAACAAATCCTAGGCAGTAAATTATTATGGTTACTCGCCTTTGTCCTTAAACTGACAATTTTTAGCGGAGAATATAGGGATACATTGGTGGAGGAGTAGAATGAAAATGTGATGTTAAAGTCACTGGGAAGAGCAAAATTATCCAACAACACATAGGACTCGTAATCGGCACGCGTTGAATAAAATGTCGCCTTTGCAACTCTCTGAAACAGTAACATATATATACATGTACATAAATACAGCAATTACAGTAAGAAATTTTAAACGGCTTTTTAATTGCTAAAACAATATTTCTTTCCAAACTTGTAATTGAAACCATGCTTATTTTTATAACTTCCATACTTTTACTGTAAAGCAACGGTGGCCATGATAAAGGAATAGATTTAAATTTTATTTAGAAATTATTATCGGTCCACAGTAAGCATGGATAGAGGCGTGACACTTCTTGATTTCTTATTCACGATCTTAGGCGTCATTAGTTCAAACTAGTTATCTTTTACTCTCTTGATATAAATATGTAACTTCGCAAAACTATATCGATAGAGTACGCTTAAGCTACCTCTTGTCAGGGTCAAGATATGAAAATTACGTACTAAAGTGAACGTATTTTTAAAGTCAATTGAGAAAATCTCAGCACAAAGTAAGAATATTTTTTATCAATGTAATCTCATCTCAGAACAAAGAGGAAAATCGCGCAAAGTGAATCATTTACAGCCACGTACAATCAAGTTAGTATTCGGAAAAATGGTCTGTGAAAGGACTGTGGCTACAAATGAATATAAATTTATTAGCAACATGTGTACAAAAATCAGATCCTGGTGACATGTCCTCAAGAGCCATATCTTTAGCATGCAAACATATTTCCTAAGTAATTTCTTCCATTGCCGTATCCATAGCGTTTTCCAATATACGAAGGCGAAACTGCGTGAGGTTCCGTATGTTGTCCTGATCTCCTTGAGACAAGGCTGTCGGTTGACCTACCAAAAACAGTCTTAAGGAGAGATTTAACTGAAAACCATATGCACTTAATTGGGTTTAACGTCGGACTGTTACCGAGTTTATTCATTGTAGAATCTATATTGAAGCTTGATTTTGTCGTGATTGCTTATGCTACCAATTGACCAACTGATGTTGTAATCAATTGATTTCACTGAGTGTGCAAATAACGATTAAGTTACTGCAGATCACATGTGGTGGTCAGAGTGATGTCGTTTAATCAAGGTGTCCTGTTCTGACGCATTGTTGTGGCGTATCAAGGTGGTGTTATGACGCATAGGTGTGGCGTACCAAGGTGGTGTTCTGAAGCGTTAGTGTGGTGTATCAAAGTGGTGTTTTGGCGCACTGTTGTGGCGTATAAAGGTGGTGGTCTAACGCACTGTTGGGGCGTATCAAGGTGGTGTTCTGACGCATTGGTGTGGCGTATCAAGGTGCCGTGTTCTGGCGCATTGTTGTGAATTGTAGTGTTCAAGTTTAACAATATACCATATGCAGTAAAGTAAGAACCAACTGTCCTCTGTAGTTGCCAAGAAGTCTCAACAATAGGCAACTTTAGTAACTGGGATCACATTCGGAGATTACATTCAGGACCCCATGTCTCGATAGGGTACATTTTGGAAACTCCGGATAACGTAAAATGACAAGGAGCATTGTAGCACATAATTATAATGTTCGGGAGGTGTCGTGTCTGACATGAGTCCAACAATCGCTAGTGCGTTTGGGGCCCGAAGTAGGTCACGTTTCCTTTCCCAATGAATTAGGCCGTAAAAAGAAACGACAGCAATGATATGAACATTGGCACCTTTACAATTTGTATCTATGCTTGCGCTGCTCTTTTTCTTTTTCTTTGATCGTAATTAAGATTTTTGCATATAAATTAACATTCGACTCATCCATGAAAACATAAATTTTGTTTTTAGCAAGCAGTCTCAGTAATCCTCCCACTTGTTTATCTTTTCATTTCATTCGCATCTATATTTGTTCTGAGATGAGATCACATTGATCAAATATGTTCATGCCTTCTTGTGTGATATACTCAGGTCTATACAAGACATTCTTACTTTGTTCTGAGATTTTTTGAATTGGTTTAGTGATACTATTACTTAGATCTGAGATTTTCCTATTCTTGATCCTGAAAAGGTGCATATCCAAATATTGTTTTCCATGAATACTAAGAAATCACATCTAAAATAAATGACAGTAATTTTGTAATATATTGCATAGAAAAAGCAATTTATTCTCAAATTTATTTTAAAATCAAGCGTTGCTAATTTTTTATCTAAAAGTATACAATTTACCTATTAGAAACCGTTTTGATTAAACTAAACAACAACAAATGTGTTAATGAGATCACGTGTACAAAGGAACTTGGAGAAGAATGCAAATTAATTACATAATAAATGTATGTACTAAAAACTATGGATGATACTGACAAACAGATATTACAAGGAATAATATGCGTTGCGTACCTTCAAATCAATACCGAATTTCGAATTTGTGGTCAAATGGTTTTTTATCTTCAAATTATTATTCGTAAACAAATACATTTTTTTATCAATTGCTAAGTTTTTGATAATCCCTTCAAAATCTGAAGAATCTTCCCTGCAAAAATAAAAAGCTTCAAATGACTAAATACAATCAAATCAATAAACCAATTGTTTGTATGTTTTGCTATTTTTCCTTTAAAATATGTTCAATGTAATTTTTTATAACACACTGTGATTTGGAATTATTTAAGTATCGTGTATCTAATGATTCAAATATGGAGATTTCTCTATGATTTACATATATTGAACAATGAAGGATGATAAAATTTGAACTAGTAGATGCTTAATGGGTTTCCATTCTCAGCCCATTTATAGTAATGTCTATCGTTAGAACAAACATGTATTATTACCATAGAAAACATCATTTTTTATCTGCGTACACTATTGCAACAAGTCCATTGTAATAAAAATGTTAATAAATTACGTAATATACCTTTAACAATTTTGATTTCATTATTTTAAGGTTAAATAAAGAGTGTGTTGAAGTTATACAAAAATCTTAGAATATGAAGTATACAAGCAAGTTTTGTGAATACAAAATAGTGCTTTGGCAATACTCATCTAATGATAAGATTGAACTAAAACAAATCAATCATTTGCAATTCTATACAAATAAAAAACACATCACTGATTGTCTTAATTAAAATCGTTGCATAATCATTCATTCTTACCAAACTCCTTTTCCAAAAGTCAGTGCATCGAAATTTAGTATATCATTTTCACCTTCTTTTACGACCAGTTCTATTAATTAAAAAACATACATTGTTATCATATCTTCACATAGGATTTAAGATACGTTCTCGTTAAACTGACATACCAATACTTTCATTATGCACAATTATTCTAATGATGTTTCTTAAGAAATTTATATCAATTTGTAAATCCTCTCGGGAAGAAATTTCTTTGGCTATACTCCCAACAAACAGAGCTCCTTTTGTATTTATGTAAACGGCGTGAAGTCGATTAGCCTTTAGAAATATATGCAAACTCGTTTTTTTCATTGTGTCTAAAAATAAAATAAATGTAAAAGAAGTATATTAAAAGGAAGCATCATAATGTTTACTAAATGACCATTTGAATTATCAACACAAACCGTGTGAATTAGTTTGATTTTGGTTGAAAAATAAAAACATATTTCAAAATGTTTTGAAAAGCTAAATTATTAGATGTTTGTTCTTAAGCAATCTACAATGTAATGTGCAACTCTGGAAATTGTAAGAGTGATAGATCTTAAAATTTGGGTGAGCACAAGACAAAAAAAGTATACAAATAATAAACAAACTGCGAAAATATTTTTAACTGTAAACCCTTTGCAGCGCACATCCCCATCTAACAGTAAGATAGTCCTCCAAACATGTGTGATTCTGCTTCACGTTTTTAATTAAAATTGTTTTCCCATTCTCCAAATTTCGTAATCAATGGTATTTAACTCTGATGATTTTACTGGCCACTCGTACTTCCTAATCCAGTGTGTACACCGATTTACCGGTAATTCTTGTGTAGTTTATTGCAGTAGCACCATCCTTTTGTTACACTCAGCATGCTCCATTTTACTTTTTCTATTCATTATTTGTTGAAGGGTTTCCGGCAGCATTCACAATATTCCTCCCTTTTGACTGAGTCTTCACATGTCAAACAATATATCAGCATACACTGGCAGCGTTAGACTTTGTTCGTCCTACTGCACAAGCAAATCTTCATTTGGTATCTAACGCTTGACTGTTTCTGGATCCTACAGATTGCATTAAAGAAAAAAACCCTTACTAATTGTTCACTTATTCTTTTAACCATGCTTTTGCACATCCAAAATGAAAACCAAGTAGAGAGCTTCTATTGATGGGTGCGTGCCACTTAACACCAGTTCTATGACATTTGAAAAACCTATCTTTCCACCATGCCACAAACAGGGTCCTAGTAAACTCACGGTGACGAAAAGTAGGTTCGCTTGATCCCGAAAATACAAGTCGACTTCCTCAGTCGTTATACTGTGTTCTCTCTGCGACTTCCTCAGACGCTGTGTGTCGCTTCTATGCCGACTTCGCTAGTCGTTATACGTTACTCTCCGCGACTTCCTCAGACGCTGTCTGTCGCTTCTATGCCGACTTCCCTAGTCGTTATACGGTGTTCTCTCTGCGACTTCCTCAGACGCTGTGTGTCGCTTCTATGACGACTTCCCTAGTCGTTATACGATACTCTCTGCGGCTTCCTCAGACGCTGTGTGTCGCTTCCATGCCGACTTCTCTAGTCGTTATACGTTACTCTCTACGACTTCCTCAGACACTGTGTGTCGCTTCTATGCCGACTTCCTCAGACGATGTGCGTCGCTTCTATGCCGTCTTCCCTAGTCGTTATACGGTGTTATCTGCGACTTCCTCAGACGCTGTGCCTCGCTTCTGCGCCTACTTCCCTAGCTGTTATACGGTGTGGTGTTCTTGGTCGCTGTGTGTCGCTTTTATGCCGACTTCCCTAGTCGTTATACGTTACTCCTCGAATTCCTCAGACGCTGTGTATCGCTTTCTATGTCGGCTTCATTCAGAGATCTCTTAGTGTCTGCATCGGATTCTTGTATTTTTCGGCGCTCAGTGTCGTATATTTTATACCTGATTAGAATCGTTCGACTTTCTAGCTCGTGCAAACCTAGTAAACACTGCATACCGGAAAACATTCGATCGTTACTCACCCATTGTCTATTTTACGCAAGAAGAATTATGCAATTCTACTAAAAGCAGGACTTTCTGAGGGGGATGGGAGCAGGTCCGTCAGTTCTGGCCATGTCGGACCAATAATTTAGAGGGGCAAATATTAGACAGTCGTATACATAATGTACTTTTATTATAATTTTGGGAGAGACGGTGTCCCAAAAGAAAACAATGTGCAACATTAAAACAGTTTTGGTAATCACAAATCTAACCACATTTAACCATAGAAATCAAATTTTCTTCACACAGCTTATCTAGAATTGACATACATAAATGGAATCTGCAGCAGTCGAGTTTAGTAAAACTGGGGCAAAAGCAGAACATTTACTCTGTATACAAGACAAAATAGGCATTTTCTTTTTTGATTTACAAAAATAATTATATATGATTATGAATGATTTTTAATTTTCCATATAAATGTAGAATTTTGTCAGACCAATGTTGAATAGTTTCATGCGCCCCTGTTTTTTCCAAACTCTATGAGAGATACAAAAACCTCATCAATAGAATACAACTAATGATTATTACCAAACCACTACGGAATATGTAAGGTCGCAGACGAAGCGAAAATGAAGGAAAGAGGAGAAAGTGGTGTGACCGGTGAAGAGGCGAGTGAGAAACGGAAGTTAGAAAAGACTGGAATATCAGCAGGAAGAAAAACTTATCGTATCAGGCACCAATGATAGTTATCAGTATAACACTGGATCGGCTGATAAGAACAATAGTTTGGGTCTGGGGTACGGGTAGGATTGTAACGGACAGACTAAAATGCATTGAGACCCGGAACTGCAAATCTAATAGTGTCCTACTGGATGCACTGTATATCATGCGGGTGTCAAGTCACTGTGATATTTCGGGACACGAAGAACCGGACAATGAGTCATATAAAGAAACAAAATGAATCCGGAAGAATGTGTAAAGTAGGTGAAAAACTGGGCGTAGCGAAAGGGATAATCAATATAAGGACAAGTGAAAAGAAGTATATTTTAAACATGACTGGGTACGCGTTGCACTAAATAATAACTTGAGACAAAAATTACCTTCTATTTATATCTACTGTAAGTTTAATTAGTGTTTCACAAACAATAAGTGTTGCATTCGAGTAAAAATTAACTAAAATAAACTATTTTAAAATTTTTAACATAAATATACACTAAAGTTTATATTAATATTAAAAATTAATTAATTATTTCATTATTTTAATTTATTATTAACATTAAAACGATTTCTTAATAGGAGGTCTCTAAATTACTTTACATGTTTATCTGTTACTGTTGAGTTAACATTATTAATATTTAATATTTCAAAAAAATTGCTCAGAAATAGACTTTTAAAAATTGAACGAACTCTTTGGATTACTATCATGACAGTATTTTTTGGATGAATTTGATCGGTAAAGTTTTTTATTGTATACAATTATATATGTGGGTCAATGGATCCCTTAACAAGCAGAAGCTGTGCAATTCTCGGAACACTACAATTATGTATGGCATCGTTTTATTCAACTTGGACAAATGTAATAATTTCATTTATAGTTCTGAGAAATTCAAAGGAGTTTCAATTTTGCTTTTCATAACCTGTTTGGAAAATACATTAAAATAAGAACTTAAACGGAAATAAATTCCCGCTTTATTGCTTGTCTAAATCTTTAATGATACGCATTGTAACTAAATTACATGCAAAATACATTTTCTTGCAAAAATATTTGCAGGAAAAATTTGATTGTTTTCTGTATAAAACACAATACCTTTGTCATCAGAACTATTTTCTTCGGTGTACAACAATTGACTGTCAGGTTGAAATGGGCGCACGTTGAAAGTGATGTTTCCTATGACTCCATGTTTGACTATATCTGAGACTAGCAGGTGATCGCCATTTCCGGAGAGGTAATAGCCATTTATTTCTGGTTCATTCGATTTCGAACAACCTCTACAATGAAATTCCATATTCGATTTTTGTGGTTCAAACAATAGAAGCTTTTATTCTTATAGACGCTTTTCAAACAAGATACATTGTACACAAAAGAAATATGAAAACAAATACATATCACAAAAAGGAACCAAATAAAAAATCTGAGTTCACATGTCAAAGTCGCAATCACATGGATGTGGTCCTAAAATCCATAGATTTATAATTAGCCTGTAGACTGATACCCAAAAAAGAGAATCTAGTCCAAAGTACACCGACAACACAAACGTATATAATCGTTGGGGTATATGAAGTCAGAGAAAATATGTTGGACAAACGCTTTGACAAATTGAAAGAGGATGTATGCAAGGTCATCTCAGCACTGGAATGTGACCCCTTTTACGACGTAACTGACTTCTACAGAATTGGGAAATTCACCGAAGGCAAGTATCGCCCGATCCTCATCAAAGCTTCGTCTATCTGGACCAAACGGAAATTAATGGCTAACTATCCCAAGTCGCCCCACAACTTCAAACTGCGCGAAGACACCCAACTATCTGCCAAATATGTGGCTGCACGCAGGAAGGCCAAATAACTCAATGAAACAGCGAAAGAAAAAGTCGCAACAGCAGATCAGGACCTATCCATCAGCTACAGTGCGCGACCAAATGGCACTATTGTCACTTATATTAAAAGCAACGGCCGCTGACAGAGAAGCCTGAACCTACGCGACGTAAGCAAATACAACACACCCAACAAATCCGACTGACTACTAATCCAGCACTATTCCTTAAATCTTGCGCACACGTAATTAGAGTTACTCTCTGTTTTCTTTTTGAAAAATCGATGCTTACTGGTCAAATCCCTGAAATATGGAAGACTGTTGATGTTTGTCCAATCCACAAGAAAGGCTCACAATCACTACCAAGCAACTATAGACATATCTCATTAACTAGCGTCATCTGCAAATGCATGGAGAGAATCATCACTTATTCGATTGTTCACTATCTCTGCTCCCATAATCTTATCTCAAAAGAACAGTGTGGATTTATCCGTCGCCGTTCTACTTGTACTCAGCTCCTCTCAACATTAAACGCATGGAAGGTAGCCTACAACAATCGTATGTGTATTGATGCCATCTACATTGACTTTGCCAAAGAATTCGACTCTGTCTCATACCCTAAACTTCTCATAAAATTACACTCCTATGTCATTGGCTACAAACTTATAACATGGATCAGAGAAAATCTCAATGACCGCAAGCAGCGTGTTTAATCGGTGAAGCATCGTCAACATATCTACCCGTGACAAGCGGCGTTCCTCAAGGTTCAGTTCTGGGACCTCTCCTTTTCCTGACATATATCAATAACGTTGTTGACGCTATTGAGGGACTTGCTGAGATAAAGTTATTCGCCGACGATACTAAACTCTATACTGCAAAACAGGCAACTTCAAACAACCTAAGGCAATCATTGCATCTCTTCTGTTCCTGGTCAAATGAGTGGCAGGTAAATATAGCTTTCTCAAATGCAATTTCATATCTTTCGGTCCTAGGAGAGATAATGATGCAAAGTACTCATTAACTGGTGCTGATGTGGATAGAGTTGATCACATCAAATACATTGGTGTAATAATATCACACAATCTTATACCCTCGAAACACTGTGCACGTATCTCAGAAAACGCGCATACTCTCGCTGTTTCCAACTATTAAGTAGGTTTCACTCATCCGATGCTATGATTCTTGTGCGTGTCTACAAAACCTACGTCAGACCCATCGTTGAATCGAATACTCACATTTGGAACCCTTGTCTCATCAAAGTTTCCAAAGCTACCCAACCAGAATGATTTGTAAACGAAGTAGTATTCGTTACAACAACTGTACCGACAGACTCAATAAACTAAAGTTAAAACCTCTTGAGTACCATAGAATTTTTTTGATCTCTAAATATTGTACAAGATTTTCTATGCAGTAATTGACTTACCATCTGACTAATTTTTCAAACGTGTGCATACCCCCTATCCAACCCGCGGGCATTCCTGTAAGTTTAGGTCGCCTCAAATTTGTAACTATGCATTCCGTCAAAATATTTTCTCTGTAAGATCTGGAATTCCCTCCCCGATAATGTAGTTACTGCACCCAACATTAATCTATTCAAATCTCAACTTAAGACTGTTGACCTAATATCTGCCCCACTTTAAGGGCAACTATTAGGCAGTTCCGTAAGTGCTGTGTATTACCAGTCAGTACTCGCCTTTCACTTTGTGTTTTGTTGTTTAATTTGTAACTGCGTGACAAATTATAATAATTAAAAAATAGATAAAACGAGGTAATTTCACTCATGGCGCCTATTTTGAATACAAAGTTATACTAGATAAAACGAGACATGTTTACTCATGTCGCCTATTTCATAATACAAGCTATACGTAAAAAATGTACTGCAGGACTGGGTCAGAAAAATTATACAAACTGCAAGTTTCCCATTCGAACTAATCCCCCTCTAGTCTATAACATACTTTTCCATCCTCATCCGACACGCATCCATGCGCTTCTGGAAGGATTATTTTGGTTTTCTACACAGCTCCGTCTTCACGGCCCTTTGATGGCTTCTATATCTGGAAAGTATGGGTCCCCTTGATGACCCGTTGAGCTTAGGGAAAAGAAAACAAATCACACGGAGTAGCAGAATATGTTCAAAGAGGGATGCGAAGACGTGGAGGACGACTCCAGGAGTGGAAGGCCTTCAACGAACAGGACTGAGGACAACGTTGAGCGTGTGAAGAGGTGGTGCCTGGCGATCGTCATCTGACTGTTCGAATGCGAAGCACGCAGGTGTGTCAAGACATCCTCAAGCTCAAGGGGGTCATTAAGGGGGCCCTTATTTAGACGTGGAAGCCCTCAAGGGGAAACTTGCAGTTTTGGGTAAATCTTTGAAATATTGTTTTGTGACCACAGTGCTGGGACTTTTCTGACACACCTCGTAAAGTTATTGTACTGAATAAAACGAGGCAATTTCATTCATGGCGCTCTTTTTGATAATGAAGTAGTACAGGTTAAAAATTGATATTGGATAAGTCTTTATGAAGGAAACAAGAGAAAGCCTGAACAATGCCTGAAACAATTTACCAGCATTATGCTCAGAATATTTTTTAAGCTTTCACTGCGTGTAACGTCCACTTTATCTCCGCATACATTGCGCTGTTGGGTAATTGATTTAGAAGTCAAAGTAACGTCTGCTATTTGGGCCTGCCCAGCAAGACATGTCTTTTGAAGAACCGACGATTACTCTGACATCACTAGAAGCACTACTGTGAACAGTTATTGACGAACTGCGGATCTTCGTTGATATCTGCACAAGTATCTTCGACTAGTTGTGAAGTTCTACTGAGTGCTACTGAAGGGTTTTCGAGTAAGGTCGATCACTGCTATCTTCAGTGGCTCGTAATCGGCAGTCAATCCTCTTGGAAGCTGACATCGTAGGAACAGTTGATCTTGCGTTCAGTTACGTGGACAATTGTAATGGATCCTCATTGGGAACTACTGGGATACTCACAGCAACTGTCTCACAGCACATTCTTCCTTTGCCATTACGTTAAACAAGACGTCTCTCCTCTATCATTGGCAAGGACAACAATTAGGTGAGAAAAACTAGCTATCGCTGACCGGACGTCCGGCTCACCAGTGAAAATGTAATGGCGTCTGACAAAGTTGTTATATTTTAAACGAAAGTAAATATGGTTTATATACCACAAAACCCTGTCAAGACCAAGAGTTTTGATCAAGACAAGAAATCAATAAAAGCGCAATTACCAAAGTTCAGAGTTGACACGACACGGCAATACTGGATGCTACACTTTAAATATTTATATTATCATAACATTTGGAAAATCCCAGATAAACAGAAATAAACGCAAATCGCAGGACTTGGTAAAAAACAGAGATTAAAATCGCAGTCTGTAGCAACACTGGTAAGGGGATATCGTTGTTGTGCAAACTCTTTCAGTTTTACCTTCCATCCACCTCTCGTCAAAACAGGAAATAAGAGAAAAGCTCCAACATTAGTAAGTTTTACCTTTTCGAACCGACTTTTAATTTAACTGACTATGGTATATGGTCAAAGTTCGTTTGTAGTACGCCTCTGGAGCTTTTGTGACCATGTTGTCGTGACTCAGTCATTTGCTTTGGATTCGCAAACCAGCTTTCTGCCAGCGTGTCCACGTGGTTTTGCGACCTCATTGGCTTCAATCATAACAACGCTGATATTTTGATTCTGCAAGGATGTTACCAGACTGATCGTATAGCAAAAGAGATGTTGACAGGTCATAAATAAATATAAAGCAAAAAATTGCTTCCAGTAAGTAGTAGCAAAATAGGAAAAAGAGAGAAGGAGCATAAATAATGTAGTGAAAAGGCAAACAATGATAAAGTTAGAAGGTCATAATTAGGAAGAAGACGCAGAGGACGTATATTTTAAAAGGCCCAAATTTTTCTTAGGGGGTCACGTGCTCCTCCCTCCACGTTTGCGCCTATATATGGGGTAAATGCGCCTATTTTGACCTGGACCCCCTCGAGAATTTTCTGGTTGCGCCACTGCCTAGGATTGTTTAGTTTTGTGCTGAAACAGTCACTGTTCTATATATAAATATTGTTTTGTCACAAGGAGTACAATAGCATCAGGTAAGCTGTCAGAGACTCTGGCTTTATGGCTGGTGGTGTCCAGCGACCCTTTCTTTAGAAGCGGTGGTTCAGTCGTGCTATTCTATTGCAGAATAATGTAGCCTGCTTTTAATTGCATACGCGGATACCGACCTAAAATAGTTTAGTTCCTTGCTTCGTACAACATTGACTTTGGTGTATATTATATATTTTGAGTAATTAAAAGTTTGATATCGATTGAAAAACGAAGTTGTTTTTGAAGACACCTATACTAACTAAAAATGAAATTTTCTGTTTTTCTTCTCCTAACTGAACTGATTATACACAGTGAGGTGAGTCTATTCTTTCGTTATATTTATTCATTAATCATTATTTTTATTTGATTATAAATATACCTATTAATTTTGAATTTATATAAATAATCATTATCTTATTTTGGTTCTCTGTTAGTCCTTCAAGTCGAAGTAAATTTTTCCTTCTGTGACGCGTACCATACTGTACTGGCTTGTATGACTCACCTATAGATTAGGCTCGCGGGAAAGATATGCGGAGACGCAAAACCTGTTTGTATATATAGCGTCGAGGATACGGGATAGTTTGCATGCCCCCTGCGAGACTACTCCCAAATCCGTGCACATAAGGACGGAAGCCCCCTGCACCCGTCGTGCGCTGATCCTTACGAACCCTGATCTCATCACGACGTACCAGCTTAGGTCAGACAACAATCACCGCGTGAAGGTGACATCCGGCGACTTCAGAAATGAGCCCCGAACAATTCCTTGACGGATCTCACAGAAGAAGTGGCAGATGCCCGTTTAACTTCATTGTTCTGGTTATGGTCTACCTAGCTCAAGCGAGAGAGGCTGAGCCGCTCAAGTTGGGCCGGGTCGAGCACTTCTTAAGAGAGTCGTCAATTTGACCTCGAACTCGTGATCACGTCTTCCGGTTGTTTTGCTGTTTATCACGGTCCCACCGCTGTGAAAGAGTCAAGTTTTTAAATAAGAGTAGTTTCTGTTCATTTGATAAGCCTCGTCGACGGTTTTATGAAACACTAGCTGCCATACCCGGCGTTGCCCGGGAGGAAATGAAAGCTTCTTGTCTGATAATGCCCGTGCCCTATACGGGTGGAAAACAATCATGCTACTGCTGTTCAACAGCCGTTTTCTCTTGACTTCCTTGTAGAACTCGACAGCCTTGGTGGGTTTGTTAAACAGGTCGGTTGTAGTCTCGATGTTCCACTTTATTCTTGGTTGCGGGGCAATCTTCGGTCAGATGGCATGTATCTACGGGCGTTTCTTCGCACAGCCTGCAAGTATTGGAGTCGGTCTTCCCTATGCGCTTCTGATATTGGCGGAGCTCCGAGCAGTGTCCAATCGTGAATCTCCTCAGACTGATCAGGTCACTTTTCGGGATGCTTTTCTCTTCCTCGCGGATCTTGCATTCTTTATACACCCTTTTTAGCACATCGGTTTAAATTCTAGCGGGAGTTTCAGGTCCCATTTGATCTTATTGAGCAGTTTATTCATTTAGCATTGCAATAATCGCTTATTCTGCAGAATTCAAATTCATTATTTTTAGTAGAATATTGATTTAGTATTGCATCAGCCGGCTACTGCAGAATTCAAATTCCTACGGCTTCTCCTATAGGCCAAACCTGGGAGCCCGGCCCAAGCGCAAACCAAGTCAGCAATCAAAACAAACCCTGGTCTATGTCCTCGGCACTGTAAATGCGCAGTTACACACGAAATTTCAAGCAATTTGGTCAAGCGGTCTTTGCATGAAAGCATTCTCACAGATACATACACACACTTACATGTCGCTTATTTATATAGATGAGAGCGTCAGCCACGTTCAAGTAATCTTCATGTTTATTGATAGAAACGTATATATAGCCTTCCTTGTACTCATTTTCAGAGATTCTTTGACGACAGTTGAATAAAGATGGTTTCATTTATAATAATTATGTTGAATAGTACTGAACAGGATTTCTCGCTCAAAGTAGACTATCGTGCAGTCAAGCTTAGCTTTCATTCACACAGTCTAGAGTTTGGTGCATTCAATGCAGAGTTTCGTTTACACTTGATAACGCTATATATGCAATCGATTTAACCCCTCGTTCAATGAAAATAGAGTAAGTATAAGTATTAAGTAAGTAAGTAAACGACTGTACTCCCTTGGAGAACTGATGGAGGGTTGTTGAAATGCCTTATGGTCATACAGCTCGACGAAAGGGATCAACACTAACCTGTGGCCTTGGCGTGGCAAGGGGGCTTTCTCACTAACACAGGCTCTGGGACCGAGTGCTCTGGCGGTATAACTGGGCGCCCCGCTGCCTTGTGGGTTAAGGCAAAGGCTAGGAGAAAGGATACTCTGATTTAAAATCCAGGGTAGATGGAGCCCGCCTAGCCTTTTCAGGCAAACCCATCTAGGAGAAGGAAAACTCAGATTTCAAACCCTCTGGTCAGACTGTTTGTGCACGGCCGTTGGCCAGATGAGGCGAATCCAGCCTCCAGTGTATGAAGACAGTGATGACAGAGAAGGGGGAAGAATAATGGTCCTCCATATTCAAAGGCTGATCAGCAAAGCGTGTGGTACGCATGGGCCGTCATCAGATAATATATGGATGTTACGGCCGACCACCGGGGAAGAGTCTGAAACCGTACCACGTATTTTTTCAAAGAAAACTATGGACCACAGACAAATCTATGAAAGCAATACAAGAGAAGTTGGGACACCTGCGACCAATCGCTTGTTGTAAATAACTACAGGGAAGAGGAGCAACATCTTGTGAATAAGAATATCAAGTATGACGAACTAGGCCGAAAGCCTCTAAATAGAGGAAAGTCTATTTCTGAAGATGGTTTTCTGAAAACGAGAATGAAACCCCTTAAAATAGCAACATGGAATGTATGAACATTGTATAAAGCAGGAAAATTAGACAATCTAATACAGGAAGCAGAATGTCTAAGTCTAGACATAATTGGTATAGCAGAAACCAGATGGGTTGAATCTGGATATATTACAAAGGAAAATTATACTTTCATCTACTCAGGAGGAGAAAAGCAGAAACATGGAGTGGGATTGTTAATCTGTAAGGAAATTACAAAATGTATAGATGGTTACAGGACAATCAATGAATGCATGATTCTTGTGAAGATCAAGGCGATACAATTTGATGTTGTTATCATACAAGCCTATGCACAAACTGCTGACAACTCAGAAGAAGAAATGGAAATCTTCTATGAAAACTTGAAAAATGCACTGAAACAAATAAAATCAACAGATGTTATAATAATGATGGGAGACTTTACTGCTAAAGTTGGGAAAGAAAAAAAATGGTGTGACAACTGGTAATTTTGGTCTTGGGTCAAGAAATGGAAGAGGTGACTGCTTAGTAGAATTTTTCAAAGAGCACGACTTAATAATTGGAAACACACTCAAGTCCAAGAAACATCTACTGCAAATTAAATTGACTATATTTTACAATAAGCAACAGATTTAGAAACAGCATTCAATAGATATAGGATCAGACCATAATCCAGTCGTAGCAACAATATTCATCAAAACAAAGAAAATAGCAACAACAACTAAAGGCAGTCCGAGTGTTGACTTAACTGCCGTGAAAATGAAGGATTTAGAAAAACATACAACATTGAAATAAGAAATCAGTTTGAAATACTTATGAGGAGACAGAACAAGCAATAAATGAAGAAGAAAGAATAGATAACAAGTGTAAGCAATTTAAAGAAAGTGTATTAACAGCTAATTCAATATTATCTAAGGTAGAAAAGAAAGCTAAAAAACCATGAATGAAGGAACATATACTAAAACTCATGGAGGAAAGAAAAATATATAAGAAAACGGTAAAATACAAAGAACTGGACAAAAAATTGACAATGAATATAGATAAGTAAAAGAAGAATAGCTAGATAAGAAGTGTTTAAATATTGAAAACCTAGCAAAAAGTAATACAATAAAAGAAATGTACAACACTGTAAAAGAGTTTACAAATAAAAGACAAAGAAATAGAGGTACAAATGTATTAAAGACAAAAATGACAATATATTATTTAACACAAAAGAGATGCTAGCAAGGTGGACAAAATATATACAGGAATTATTTAACGATAATAGAGACAAGAAACCAGAACAGCAATTTAAAGAAGGACCTATAATACTGAAAAGTGAAGTGGAAAATGCACTAAACAATATGAAAGCGGGAAAAGCATGCAATGTAGATGGAATATATACGGAAATGTTAAAAGCAGCTAGTGAATTGACTTTAGACATTCAGATTTATATAATGACATCTACAATACAGGGCACCTGGGTCATTCCATGTCAAATCACCCAATGACCTGTGGGTGACCATCTCTGATTTACCTCAAATTTTCTGTATGTATTGTAGTACCCATAAATAAGAAAAATACCAAATATCAAGCAATTCTATCAAGTGGTT
>JAUYWV010149145.1:0-18799 GCA_032274565.1 Nematoplana nigrocapitula
CTAGGAACCACTTTATTGGGGGAGATCTCAATGGGCATTCGCCACTCTGGGATCCGAACCAACCGTCTGACGAGCTTAGGGAGGATATCGAGGAGTGGATGAGAAATAATAGCTTGGGCTGTCTGAATGACGGATCGGCGACAAGAGTTGACCCTAGGACGGGGGGATCAAGCACACCGGATATCACGGTTGTGCATAGTTCCCTCATGGGAGAGTTGGAGTGGTGCTGCCTCGATGGCTTAGGGTCGGACCATTTTCCGATACTCTGCGGGGTGGACATGGAAGTCCATACTCTGGCAGGGTAGAAACCCAGGCTGAGATGGAACTGGAACAAGGCGGACTGGCCGACCTATCGCAGTGAGTTTAGACGGAAAGTGTGCTGAGTTCCAGGACCTACATCTGGAGGCGCCTCTGGGAGAAAGGGTAACCTTTCTGGCAGGGGCAATTTGGGATGTAGGCCGAATTCAAGTCGGGATGGTGCGAGCGAAAAGGCCTGGGAGGGAGTACCTGACTATGTAGATATTGGAGCCATCAGAGAGCGCAACCGACTTGGGAGAGATCCTGTGAATAGGAGGGAGGAGTAGGTTCAAGCATGTCGAAAGGTCAGGGGACTGATCATTGAATCCAAGCAGACCTGTTGGCAGGAGTTTGTGGTATGATGTAGGAAGCTCGAGCATGGTCTGCAGATAAAGCCTTGCATAATGGATGTGGCCTGTTGCTGCTAATAAATTTATCGTCTCGCTCACTGCGTTTAGATGCAGACACCAATTTCCAGTGCGAGCTGCTCTGATAAATTGTTTCACCACATCTATGTAGTTCAAATAATGAATCCAAAGTCTACAGGTTCTGGATGATCCACTTAATTCTTCTTTGTATGCAATTAAAGCATCGCTTAATTTTTTAAGGACTTTTGATTCATTCACACTTACTCAACTATGCTGTATGTCTGTGAAACTGTCTGTTTCCAAAGCCAAAATGGCAGCAGTCTATTGATGTTAAACAGAACTGGCATCATCATGAAGGCTAAAGACCATGACCCATACACCATTAAAGCAACAGATCTGGCAGCCTTACTCTATTTTCACCAATTCTCTCATTCAGTCCCTGTAGACTGCTTTAACTACTGCCCATAACTGCTGCTATCCCCTACTGACATCCCTGCCATTGATGCCATTGATGCTATTGATCCCAATGATGGCCATTACCACACCACTGCCACCATAGAGTTCCACACCTGAATGACACCCATACTGAAACGCTGCCACCATTGGAGATGGAGCTGCCGTATATCCCAAACTCAGACATAAACTTGCCTCTTCTAATGCAACAGATGGTTGCCAAGGAAAACACAGTGCCAGTCAGAAACCATGTTTAGGAGCCCAAATCAGGAAAATGGGTGAATTCCATCTAGGGCTTGACTCAGGAATGTGCAATATTTCCGTTTATGTTTGTCACACCAAAATTGTTTCTTGTGTGATGCATGTACCTTAATTATGTTTCTCTTTCCCCATAAAAATTCAAAAAGTTGTAATTATTTACAAATAATCATTATTAAAATTTAAATAAATATTATTATGTATCTTTGCTTTTGGCTAAACAAAGAAGCTGACGACTCAAGCAGCAAAAAATAGAAATTGGTTAACTAAATTAAAAGATAGGGATGATTAAGTAGAACTGTTAACAGAGCTGTGCTAGTCTGAAGGATTTTATCTGATACTAAGTATTCTTGGAGGGAAGATAAATCTGATAGCAAAGCAGAAAACATTGTCCAATTGATGATATGGTACTCTCATCATCTTATCTCATTGGTTGATGTTGAAGACCACATTTGAATAGCATTAAGCCAGTAATTTTCCACTGCAGCAGGGAGACGTTCTTTCAAATTCCTATGGACTGTTTGATAAAGCTATTTGTGATACAACTGTTATGAGCAAGAACAACTGCAGCTAATGAGAAATTTTGACTGCCAGCAAACTAACAGCTTGTATGCACACAGATCACAATATCAAAAACACAAGATGACCCCTGATAGAAATTATAAATGTTTTTGTGAAAATTTTATATATATGTAAGTTGGATAATAAAAAATACCAACTTTTCAAAAGTGATATAGAAATATGCATTTTTATATTATGCTATCAAACTTTCTTACAATATTGTATAAGAATTCCTTAGTAATTGATAAATTTATTTTAAATTAATAATAATAGTGATTTACATAATCCTTGAAATTATATTCATTTCAGTGTCTATATCATGAGAGAATACCAAATATTTCATTAGATAAAAAATATTATATTTTAATTCTAAATTATATGTCCATTTATGTAGACACCTTCTATCATATATCCATACACCAAATTTTTATTATATTTTAAATAAATATAATGATCATCATATCACAAATATATTATTTTATAAATTGAGTTTTCCATATGTCTCTTAAATATTTTTAAAATTTATTTGTAAAAATTCAAAACGAAGTATTCAGATTTATAGCTCCAAGTCTTGTCTACTACACAATAATCAATACATAATAACCTTCATATTACAAAATTTCTAGACTAAATTTAAGTTATAACAAAGTAAATAATGACTCATTCATCTATTTAAAAAATTACATAATGCCTTTTATTTATTTGTTCATTTTTGCGCACACTCCTCCCATTAGGTCAGCAACTCTCCCCTATGGAATGGAATTTGTACCATAATACATATATGGCACACTGAGATTAGGTTCAGGGTCCAGATGTGCAAAGATGCTTAATTTGTCGCAGTAAAGCCATGAGGGGGGACACCTGTAGTGTCAAAGCTACAATGGTTTCCCTGCCCCTGTTAGGCTTCCATTCTATGCATGAATGTGACATTGGCCAAAAGTGATGGCTGGTTGTAGTTGCAGTTTTACTTCTGATCTAGTTAGCTCAAGAGCAAGCAGCTTTTAAAAATGCAGAGAAAACACTTAGAATTAGAGTTAAAACCATTGCCATGACTTTGAAAACTAAACTTATCATCTGCAAATTGCACAGCTTAGTGACCAAGGCACTCAGTGGTGTACAGAAATTCATCAGAGATGACTAATCCAGGGCTATCTGCTGTATGTCTATTGTAGCGAGGACACTGCTTGAATCTTGTCCTAGTCAGAAGCTGCATCTTTGAAAACACTACCTGGTTCATTGTAGCCTCCCCTGAAAAGGTGGCGATATTCAAAGATCAGGACACACCTACAATCCTTGAAGGAAAATGCAGAGACAGTATCAACAGAAGAGTACTTCAAGAAGGAATGTGCACATTCTCTTTGTTGATGATGTTGTGAGTGAGATGTCACAAAAAAGAGGGAGTATTTCCTCTGTTGCAATCCTGCAGCAGATGAAGCCACGAATTTATCCACATGTCTACCATATTCTGAATACCCTCCTCACCCCTTGCCTATAGGCTCATGCTCATGTGAAACACGGTTGAGGAACACCAATGGCCTTACTCCATTGATATTGCAAGTATTACAGATTTGATGCACCAGACCATAGAAGAATAGATTTGTGGTTTTTTAGTACTATAACTGGATTTTTGTGTGCTGCATACACTCAACTTCGCTTGATTGTGACTGTGCATGTTATGTAACAGTGACACTATATGCTCTTCTCTGCTGGATTGTGTCCCCCGTTCAGTCACCATGCTCCCTAGCAATGAGCACGCTGTCACCTCACTCCCTATCATTTTTTCTCCTAGTAAAACATTTTGCTCTAGCTGCAGCCTAGATTACAACCATCAAGTCTTATTTCTGTAAAAGTAATTCCATAAGTACATGTAATAGATCTTTTTCACTAGCATAAAATGAACAGACAGTTTCTTTTTTCTGGACAATACAATAAATATAAATCATGCGAACAGAGTAAATGAAAATACAGAACATGGATATTTGTAATTCAAAATGCAATTCAGATGTTTTTTATTTAATAAAATATTGTGCAATAACGCAAATGGCTTGTGGTTGCCCTACACAGATAAAAAATTTTATAGGCATAAAATTATTATTTTTAGCCTTACTGTTTAAAGTTTAATATTAGTATTTCAGGTTTATATTCAAACTAATCAAACAATACATGGAAGTGGGTACCAAATTTTCAACCTATTCTGAGTTCAGAGAAACATTGGCCAAGTATGAAACGGACAATCTAGTTCATTTTTATGTGAAGGATTCTCGTACACTTGTTTCTGCCAAGAAGAGGGTGGATCGTTACATGAGAGATGATCTGATATACTATGAAATTGTGCTCAGCTGTATACATGGAGGAAGGCAATATGTCTCGAAAAGCACTGGCCAGAGACCCAATCAAAAGTAAGTAATTGGTCGTATATGCAGGGTGTGCCTATGCGAAGTCTCTCCACACTTCATTATACAGTTCGAGCATAAATTAGTGTGCAAATCATATTTGTTAAGTTTTTATTAAATTCTTTAAAATCTTGAGTTACATTTTTTCACATTTTTCATTTTTGCCCTTGCAAAAACGGTATTATTTAAAATGAATAAAGTGACTGATAATATTAATTGTTCTAAAGTTGTTTTAAGCCCTATATTACAGCGGTATGGAAGCATTAGAAAATATTTGAATATAATATAGCATTGCTTATTTAGTTATCATAAACGCTCTCTTACCGGCGTTCGATTCCGTGACTCTTGTGCCAATACCACGGTGTGCCAGATGTCTTGGTTGGTGCTATATCATGGACTAGTACGACGACACTTCCGCCTATGTACTATAGTACTGTATATGGGGAGAAAAGCAACATCTTTTAGGTGTTCTACAAGGAGACACACTGACTCCTTTTATTTTTGTAATCGTGCTCGATGCGCAATACTAAGCTTGACGGCTACAACACCATTCGACGAAGACAAAGCAGACGCTACGCGGAAATACTGTTCTAGTTGTCCCTAGACTATACCTTATCTTGGATTTGCGAACGACGTTGCATCGCCCAACAACATCCCTGAAAATGCACAACTTGCAGTAAGCAATCTCTTCTATTCCGCCAAAAGTCGGTTGTTTTGGAAATAGATGCCTCAAAAACAGAAATTCTGCATATTGGCCACTCAAATCCGCCTGCCAGCGACCGCAGACCAAAATACAACTGTTCAAATCGGCAATTGAACCAGTCTTGTTTTATGGCCTGTAAGCAATAACTATGACTGAGAGTGGGCCCTTGCGATGTAGCGAAAATCATCGCGGCCTTGCCAGATTGGCCCTGGATCCACACTACCCCAACACTGCTTCGAATGCTGAACTGGAGATGAGAGGTGTGGGAAACGCAGCAGCTATCCTCTCCAAGAAGCGCGAGCTACACACGAGTATTCCGGGCAACCAAACGGTCGACACAATAGCCAAAGAGGGGGCACGCTCCTCAAACAATCGGAAATTCCCATCGACTATCAGTCGGCGAGAGCAGCCATCTCCAGAGTATCTTCCAAGCAATGAGAGAACATGAAGTCCACCAGACCCGCCACGGGAAGCTCAGCAGGCTGGTACTGAAGAATCAGAGTGGGAAAGGAGATCAGTAAAGACACGAGGAAGAAGCTCAGCAGACGGGACTACACCCTAGTCATTGTGGCCTTCATGGAAATGAAGTCGCCGACAGGGAGGCCAAAGAGGCGGCGGACCACCCGCGGAACGTTGATGGGTCCCAGGACCCTGTCCCGGTGTCCTTCAGGGCGGCTAGGGCTCTCATTAAGAGGGAAGCCAATGATCCCATCCCGGTTCATGAGCGCACTCGCCGAGTTTACTCGACTGCGCCCAAGCCGACGGGCCTAACCCGACAAGCCGAGACGCTGATTGCACGACTCAGAAGCAGGCACTGTAGGGTATTAGCAACGTACCGAGCCCGTATAGATCTGGATTCGAAACCGACTTCATTAATTTTTAAGGAGGGAAACAGCAAACGAAATAGTGAAAAAATATAAATGGCGGGCAAAAAAAGTATTCAAAACTGTAAAAAATATAATCCAGTTTTATAAAATATCCCTTAGAATTTACTCTGCTTGCCAGCCTTAGCCGCAATGCTCACCAGAGTCTTCTGATGACATTTAGAATGATTGCCCAAAAATAGAGAGAGAAAATGTACAACAGAAGACGTAGAACTACTTACTGTAGTGACATGAGGTGAGGTGTCATTCACGCATTTGGTAGATAAAACATAATTAATACAGAAATTAATCGAACGTTTAGGATAACCATTTAAACAAAATATTTTCACAAGCTTAACAATTTAAGAGTGAAAATTATACTAATTTGAAGAAATGACAAAATGTAGGGTGATTTAGGTATTCTCCATGAAATCATAAATTACTATGGAATATAAGGACCATTTAAAATTTTGAAATTTTTGCAGTATAATAGGTAAAATTGAGTTCAACTTATTTCCAACCAAACATGGTGTTCCCCAGGGAAGTGTTTTAGGTCCATTACTATATTTGATATCTATAAATGATATCAAAGTCCTTGCAAACAATATAGAACTTAAAAACTATAGTGACCTAGAGCAAAAAATAAACAAGGCATTAAAATTGTTGAATGATTGGATTGTATCAAATAGGTTGACCCTAAATATATAAAAAACCCACTACCTCTTTTTTAGTAAAAGAGAGTCAACTAAACCAGACCTAAAATTAAAAAAATGGGTGAAATAGGCAAGGAAATCTTACACTATATTCCTTGGCCTTACTATTCAATCAAACATTAACATGGATATTCGCGTAAATAAAATTATAGGATTAGTAGAGGTTACCTAAACAAAAAACTAAAAAACATATTATTTAAAGCTGTGATTTTGCCAAATATAATTATGATATCGAATTTTTGGTAATTGTCGAAATCAATTAATGAATCAACTTCAAATTATACAAAATAGACAACTAAAACTTTTACACTACCAAAACTTCAGATTTATATAGTAACAAATGATTTGCATAAACAGTCAGAAATACTAAAAGTCTCTGACAATTACAATCCTAGACTGTTATTGTAAATTCACAGATTATGGTATCGCAATGAAAAGGTCCCTGATGAATTTCAGACTTATCTTACAAAAACAAATCTATTCATATCTATATGTACAACGAGGCAAAAATTGCATGATGGCTTATGCAACAAAATCCGAAATTATTGATAGAGCTTCCATTCTATGGAATAAACTCCCTCATAGTTTAAAATATATTAAAGAAAGAAAGCTAGTTAAAGTGAATAATGCAAAATATTTTATTGCAAATTACTAAGTAACCGCGCTGAAAGAACGAGCATTAACCTTTAATCTTATATTTTTTGGTTGCTAGTTAGTTCTCGTTGCAAGCCTCTACCATCATCTTGGTGAGAGAGTTTTTATTTTTTCGTTTTTGACAACATAAAATAGCAAAAGGGATACATTGCCGTAAATCTTGTTTCTATATTTTGAATTAAAGTGATGTGTTTGTCGTGCAAGTATAATCGTCCAACTCTCAGCATAGCAAATCTCTGGATATAGTACGTAAAACGGGAAAAACTCACAATTTCCCTGGACAGTTGTGACTAATCATTGTCACGCGCATGTGTTGCTGCGTGACCATCTCACGCCAGGACAGACGAAAGAACTATTTGCCGGTCATTAACGCGTGGTCGGCTGCATGAAGGTGTGAATTCGGGGAGTTGCTATTGCATCATTCCCCTTCACTAATTTCCCAACAATTATTTAACTCCACAAAACACTCCAGTCTCTACCTTTCCCTATATACTACTGTATGTACAGTATATAGTGTCCATGCACTTAGTTGTCTGCTGCTGTAAGCCTGCGCGGTCAGCATATAGACAGCAACCTACTCCGCACGAATGTGGGGTGTGTCAAGGAGTCTGATGGCTATAGCAATTTAATTCTGATTCTATGACTTTGTTTAAATAAGATTTTTATGTCTCCAGTCCTTTAAAGCTTTGTCAATAATCTGTAGATATAATGATGTTCTCATAAAACTAGGAGTCGGTTTATACTTTTTTTTGCAGTGGTGTAGATTTATTTCACTGTCCTGATATCGGTCTGATAACGACTGTTGTATAGGCAAACCGTCTGAAGGAGAAAGAATTTATTTTTTTATATAATTATCTGATATAAACACTGTAGAGCACTGACGGAAAGACATTCAAACTTATTTTCCATTTCTATATATAAATGCAATTTAAATCTTTTTAAAAATAAATTTGTGTTGCGTTTTATATTCATAAGCTTAAAAATCATATACAACAGTTCTCCTCTGTGCGAGGATGAACGCGAGACCACTTTATACCCCCGGCCTCTCTCTCTTCAGAAATCACCTCAGTCACACGAGGTAAACACATTTAGACCTCAAATAAAGACTCATTAAAGTGCATCACTGTAGAGCTATGTAGCTGTGCCGATAGAGCAGTGTATGATTGTTCAACGTTTCACGTGGCCAACTTGACTTTGTATAGGAATATACCTATACTGTATATAAGCGGGGCACATGCCTCTATATCTATCTGATCTAGTTTTATGACAAGATTTCCTGTGGGCTTTGAGTGATGGGTAAACATTTAGATGCTTTACTTTGTTAGAAGCCCTGTCTTATCGCAGGTGTTGTTCGGGGCCTCACTTTATATAGACTGGCCGCATACAAAGTACATGCAATAACATGCGAATTGCGCATGTTTATCGGCGAGTCATATGCGGTATAAAGTCGGGGCGCGTTATTTGTCTAATTTTCCAAACAACGCGGAGCTGGCTAAAATATTTGATTATAGGCGGTAAGATTCTCGAGAACTAGCAAATCAGCGATACTGACCTATATAGAGACACGTGACCCACACCAAAGTACGCGAACACTAGAAGTTGGTTTGTTTCAGATAAAACTCGAATGGTCTGTGGTCAAAATACAATGTAGGCTAAAAAATAGGTGCCTATATATAGCATTTTGACTGACAAAAACACCTTTCTTATTAAAACAGATCAAATACTCGTAAGGTACCTACTGATTTGTATAAACTGAAAAACTGTCAAGAAATTTATAAAATAATGAAAACAGATGATCACTGGCCAGGTTGTGGAAAGTTTTTTCCTCTATCGAGTTGTCTATACCTACTGTGAATTCAGATATGTAGACAGACCATTGTCAATTTTATTTTGGGAAACATTTTGTTTAAAACTCTACCTTATTTTGACTATATTAACCTTTATTTATCACAAGTAAAAGAATCAACAACATTTGACCTTATAATGACATATAGGAGTCCGATCCTTGATGAAAAAATAGGAACCAACTTTAGTTGTTGTGAATGCCATAGGGAGAGAATATAATCCATGCAATCGTTTAAACCACTTGGCAAGTTTCAATAAAGGGAGACAAAGAAAAGGTAGAAAGAATCAGTGACCAAGGTAGGGAAAGAACGAAAAGAAATAATTTTGGTGACAAACCTACAAACAATAGAAACATCATTATCTACAAATATTTTTATCAATGTATTAACCACTTTATTGAAAAGCAAGCGAGAGGAATAAACCATAAAGACTGTATATTAAAACACTTAAGTATTTTCCTAACAGTTTTAATTTTTTTCTTTTTATTGTTATCTTGTATGAAAAATAATTTTAAATTTCCCGATTTTTAACTATGCTTCGTAATTATTTTTGTATACTATAGTTTTTTTGTTAACGAGATTATCTTTTTGAAAAGACAGTTCTTGTGAATTCTACTTATCAATATTTACTTACTCTCGTTTTGATACGGATGATATATTTGTCGAAAATCTGTCCATCATTGATTGCGTTGGCTTATAAAGCGGTTGTTTCATTATTCTTATTGATTTTTGGTATCTATATATTGCCAAACGCAGTTCTAAATAACTATATTGCACATCACTGGGATTTTTTAAAACTTATTTGACAAATCTAAGAACTCTGTGAGTACATTGATTACCTCTATAAACAATTACATAATGTTGACAAATTTGATTTGGGGTCAATATAGTCAGTGATAGCATTCAAAATTGAGGAAGAAGATAGCGTCAACAACTGCAAGGTGTTCTGTTCCCCTTTGACCGGCAAACGAAGCATTGCTTAAGCGAGACGGCCAGCTAATCTGCTCGTATTCTTGTCCACCTAGACCACTCGCCCCTATCATCTGACCCCGAAAACAAAGCATCGTCTCTCCTCTTCGCCTCGTTGAGATCCACTTGATCAGCGAGTGATATGGCAGGCAATGACCCTGGGACCACAGTGCAAAGAAATCTCAAACCTCATACTTGATTAGATCTGCGCTGAATTCGGCCAAACTTGAGAACACTAACGACTCTTTTCATCGGATTTAGTCGCACAAGAATAGTGCACACACAATCATTCAACCAGATCCATTATATATTCTTTGAATCAATGCAGGAAAAAAATAGACTCAAATTTTCTATTTCAGTGAAGGACGTGGAATTCGCCCAATTGTCATATAAGAATTAATGAAAAGACCACAATAAAAGAGAACAGTAAAGTTTATTCGACGTTTCGCACCCATCTAGTTGTGTGTTCACTCAAAAAAAATTTTTTATACTTTAAATATTTATTTTTATCGAAACCAGGCAACTAGATTGGTGCGAAACGTCGAATGAACTTTACTGTTCTCTTTTATTGTCTTGTCCCTGCTACTGGGGACTTCCTTTATTATGCCATATAAGAAGTTATTTCGTAAATTCACTACAACTACTGTACATTTTACAGGCCTCAAAACACTTCAGTAGCTTAATGAAAAAAGTGGTAAATATCGTATAATAGAAGTATATAATTTTTCATCTTATAAATTACAAATATATACATATTCTATACAAAAACCGAGATCGATATATACACGAGAGTCAGTCGAAGAAGTTGACCAAAGGTCTCTATGATAGTAAAAAACACTTTACAAAAAGGTGAAATAAATTTATTCATTTTTAAAATATGGCAAATTATTATTGTATATACATATATGTTACAAAATGTACAAACGAGAGGAAAAAGCACGATCAATCTGCATTTCGACTGGGACTTCATATAGAACAAGCAGTTCGTTATGAATGGTATATCAAATAAAACCACTGTCTGATCCAATGAAAAACAGCTGACAGAATTGATTTTTATAACAAGTGTTTAAATTTGAACGGATCGACTTTGGACATTATGAATCAAATTAGCTTACCTAATTTTGACAGTCTTGGTTTTCTTGTCTTATTGACCTTAGTAAAGCCCAGATTCTATTCTGCCATTGATAAATGAGGTGCTTTTACCCATCTGTATAGAGCTATAAAATGGTATCAATTAGTCGCATGACGATAAGAATCCGATGAAGAAACAAAGTGTACAGATATACAGTATTTACAGTTTAACTGGGTATAGGAAAATAACTCTTTCTTTCCATAGACCCTCCTCATACAAACTATACGCACGGTATCACAGACAGTTGTGGCACATGTTATAATGCCGCAGTTAGAAAGGTCTCCAAATGGCTGACTTCCTCGACGCCATCGTGGCACTATCCGGGCTCTCATATCCCGTATCCACTGACCAGCTTCTGCTGGTGGGTAGGGCCACCAGTCCGCGGCTAATTGGTTGGGCAGTAGGGACAGAACTGTTCCGCAGAGTGAGACTGGAGAGGGGAAGTGGGGAGGGACCAGGAGGCCGTAGCACACAGGGCTGGAATATGGGACAGTGAGGCAGTGGAAGTTGACCGCAAGCTTCCAACTGTTTGACCTCAACTTCTGGGTGTGTTGTAGAAACTGTTACTGGACAGCTAGCGGGAACTTCTGAAAAGTAAGTTTAAATAAATATTGCAGCAATCTACTAATGGGCGTGTTATCGATATAAAAATTCCATAGACAAAAGTCAAAGAAAGCGATATTTCTCATGATGTGCTTCCTCCAACCAAAGAGCACGTGAATGTGCACATTTAAACAAAATTTACTGACAGAAATCCAGGTAGTGCTGGTACAGTCACCTTTGAAGAGTGTGTACCAGTCGGAAATTCGGCACCATTCGGAAAATTGCACTAACCAAGTCTAAAAGTGCGTACCCGTCGGAAAATATGCATCCGAATTCGGGGGGTGTCCGATGCGTCTTGAGGCGCACCCATTGAAGAAATCGGCGCCCACTTGGTATAACGCCGATATTTAATTTTTGTAATGTCACTATTCAGTGCATGAGTTATAGTATAGTTATACCTAACGCCCCAGGCCAGTCACAGAAAGGGCAACGATTAATCAAATTGATTATCAAAAATATGTACTCTTTCGGAAAATTTGAGTCGAATCGATATTCGGAAATCATCCAATTTTTGTCAATTCAAAGTTTAAGGAATCATTTATCTTGCCCCGTCCACTTTCCGACGCCATTGACACAGCTGTTAATTTTGAACTGAACAAATTTTCTGTAAGCTAAATTTAAATTTAAATAACTAGACAAAACATCACTCGAAAATACGAAGTACCACGCGATTTGATGGTCTATTTGAATGAGGGTCTAAAGTTCTTTATAGCAATGGCCTCATTATAACAAACAGCCATAGCTCAAACTCAAATTGTGGTGTTTCATATTTTTTAATTTCCCATTTAAATTTTTCCTGTATACTGTATAGTTGTTTAAATTTAGCTTTATACAGTAAATTAGCCCGCAGTTCAAAATTATCAGCTTCATGTGTTGTATAACATTGAACATTTTTAATTGATTTTTAAAAGATATAAAGATATGCAATTGTTATAGTGCTTAGTTCATTGTAATATGGTTTTGTTTACTGTGTACCTATATCATTTCAGCCTGATGAATGATTTTTCTATAACCGAAACATGTAATAAAGTTGGTAAATGAGTGCCGCCGTATTCTTTTGGTCTTATACTTTTTATATTTAGTTTACAAAAAACAGGAATAATAAACGAAAATTTGCTAGATACTGATGGTATTAATTAAGGAAAGACAATTTATTCTATCCTGTTATACTTTTATATGTTTAGATAAAAATATTGAAATGTTTGAAAGAAGAATCCAAACAAAGGTTTAATTTGCTTTAAAAATCGGTAGAATAAATTGTTACACTATATTTTGTTACAGCTGTCGTCCACTATATACAATAAAGTTTGACTATATAATGTCACCCCATTATCTATAATCTCTTTCCAAAATTCGGTGATAGAATTTATGTAGTTGTACAAAAAAGTTAGTATGTGCGTCTATTAATAAAAGCACGGTTGACTTACACGCAAAATTCAGGAGTAAACATACCACTTAACGTCTAAGTCAGCTAAACTGTCAAAATATATAGAGCATGACATCGCGAATCGACTATATCACCGCACAAATCAAGCCTCCTAGTTTAGCAATACGAATAAGTTCATAAGTATTTCTAAAGAAATATTGAATTTACGATTAAAAAATAGTGCCGAATAATTTACGCGCTTTAGAAACTCTTTAATTGGTAAACATTTGCTTACCCAAATTATATCTAACTAGTATATACAAATCTAGTTAATGTTAAATATAAATCGACAGAAAAGAACTTACGCTGCATGGAAGTGAGAGGTTTAGGTTTCGTAGATTGAAGATATTGTACAGCCATTTCCAAGATGTCCGCTTTCTCGATCTTCTCAAAATCAAACGGCTGGAAGGAAAGGGAAAAACACATGTAGTTGAAAATAATCGACCGATATAAACGACCTATTATTAAATGAGAAACAACTTACATTCTTCCCCATTTCAGTTAGGACTATATCTTTTAGTTGGTCCAGACTCTTGTTGATCCGAGCTCTCCGATTCCGCTCCATGACTTGTTTGTTGGCCTGCAGTGGGACATTGAAAATTCGTAATAATAGATTTGCATCAAATATACAAATGCTGTCTGTGGCTTACTTTACGACGGTTGATACCACCGGAGGACGATAGTTTGTTAGTTGGATGGACATTCTCTTTGCCAGAATAAGGCTCCATTTTCCGGTATTTTCCACTGCTAGGTGCAAGCTGAACTCCTGAGCAACTGTAGGGAAGTCAGACTAACTCCTATAATAATAACATCACTTCCCAGCTGTCAGTAGCTATACTAACTACAGAGTCCCTCCTCAGTTCATCGATTAACCGTCGCCAGCCAATCAGGCACGAGTCGGGCTGTGTTCGCATGCCGACTGGCACGCTGCTCGCTACCGGCTGCAGCCAGTCGTCAGCCAGAGGGCCATCATCAGCTGGTCGTTATCTGCTGGGCGCTCCCCTCCCCCTCTATTCAGGCTGGCGCACGACAACAAATCCCTGTAGTTATTAGGAAGCATCATCACTGCGGCCCTATTGTTTGACCCTGACGGTCTCCGAAGTCAGTTTAGGGAAGCGGGCCAGCGCCCTGTTGATTTTGGCATTAGTCCAAAGAAATTCCCAACAGACGTTGGGTGGGAGAGGAAATATTTTCCCCACTACAACAGTTAATATAGCACATGCATGCATGCACACAGAAACGAGATGACGTTGACGTGCACAATCTTCCCCACACTACCAGCGCTCACGCACCATCCAACTCGCGTGTCAATAAAGTTAGAGTGCAACGCCTACACGCAACATACCGTTGAGGAAGAAAACACAAGCAACCTGTCTCAATGCACCTAAAAGGTTCTGTGTTGTGAGTGAGAGAGAGATGACCTTTTTATATGATGGAACTCACTTTGGGGAATAACAAATACTTCACACAATAACACGCCTACTATCATGTACAGTAGGCTGTATCTGGCTTAGAATGGTAGCTCATATACTGTATAATATGACTCAGCCTCAGGGGCGCAACCCGGGGGGGGGGGAGAGAGAGGTGCGACCTCCCCCTTTCGTTTAGAAGCGCCCCTAGCTGGTTAGTGGCGCCCTCTAGCTAATATACAAAAAATTGAACATGAGGAGGTTATTCATAAATCGTGCAAAACTGCAATAAGAATGTGGCGTTGGCTGTGTACAATTCCTGTCCCTGAGTACGTTGATAAGGAAATTATAATTTTAAAAAATATAATATGTAAAAAATTACCATGACTGTGAATGCTGTTCTGAACAAGTTTCTTTTGCCGAATTCCATTAATATTTTAAAGCTCTTTATTTTTTTAAATTTCGTTATTTATAATTGTTTACATTATATTTAGTTTCGATTTCACAAACATGCCGTGACTGCAGATAAATGTAAATACTATTTCATAAAATTTATTATTCTTATTTTTGTTGTTGTAAAAACCTTGTCTCATGTACAGTAATATCAAAATGTTTGTATGTATGCAATGGTTAGTTTAAGCGACACAACACAAAAATCCATGTTGTAATTAAAATGTTGTGAGCAAAAATGCCACCATTCATGCTTCCTCAATAAAAATGACTATTTCTTTAAAATTTAATAAAAAAACTCAAATTATTTCATAATGTTTTGGATTTTGCTTTTATCTAAAGATCCCCTTACGCCATTTTTTCAAATAAGCATAATTTTTAATTGTCTATCGAATGGTGAAGTCCATTTAGGCCTAGGATGCAGCGTTTAGGCTGCGGAATCGTATTATTTTCATAAAAAAATATAGAATTTTTAGAAAATATTAAAAAGTATATAAGTAAAGTATACAGGTTAAGGCTTATAAATATAAAAACTTTTCTAAAAAAAAATTGACGGCTAAAACCTATAGCTGGCGCCCTCACCCAGTACAGTACCCGTTAAAAATGTCTGGTTGCTCGCCTGAGTCTAGTCAGTTTATAGGAAGACTGGCGCGCACACCCCATGTGATATGCCAGTAATTATGCATGCAAACCAGAGTATATACAGTATATAGGTCAAAATAGCAATAGTTGATACTAAATATAGCACACAAAATTCCTATTATAGAATAGAGTGGATTCAGAGATGGAGTAAGAGGGTTAGCGCCCCCCCCCATGCACAAAGTTTGAGCGACAACTCCATATAATCTTAAATTGAAACTCCTTGTGATATGTAAATCTGATTTATTTGTTTTATTTACAAATCCTAATCATGGCGCCCCTTAGCACATGATCAGCACCCAACCCTGACTCCATCCCTACAGTATATGTATATTAATAACTATCGTCAATAAAACTTCGCTTGCCTCTATACAGCGATGGCCATTCCCCATATAATTTATAGCATATATTTTGTCTTTAGTTTATTTACACTGTTAGACCCCTGCATAATATATAATTGTGCATTGCCTATACCGACTCACTGTTTCTATTTCGATTTTTCCTGTGAGTCGCTTTTATACTGAAATTAGTCTCAGTCAGAGAAATTTATTTCTGAGTCCTAAAAATTAATTTATAGGATTTGCAACCTCTAAAAATTCAAATTTTAGATAAACAACCAAAAAATGCCTATAGAAGGAGTAAAAATATCCAAAATTTATAAGCAATTTTTAAAAATATCAATGAAGCTGTCAAAAATATAATATAGTTTCATGAAATATTCCTCAGAATCTACCCTATGGTCCCATTGGCTAGCTATCTGCACACTAAAGTAACGGAAAGGGTCACGAACTTTAAAAATTTCAATATCCATGAACGACGAAACTAATCTATTTATACTCGTTGATGACTGAAGGAATCAGAATACTAAGTTGCGTCTCCCCGACATTCAGTTTTGCAGACAGTACCTACTATATACAGTATATGTCCAATTCGGAGTCATATATCCTGGGCACAATAAACTTTTACAGAGGTTCCTATAGCTAGGATCGATTTTACAAAAATCATCTAATCCATCGTGCATTGCTTTTTTTCAGTTTTTCTTCATTTGGCAAACGGGTGCCGTGGTGGGCACATGTCACAGCCTGGTGATGATCTACGTGGGAGACCAGTTGTGGTTTTGGACTTTTTTGTGATCCATCCCTCCGCCCGCCCAAAGGCTTCTGGGAGGAAGCAGACTACGCTTATTTCACTCAGCAACTGATGTCCTTCCTCTAATGACTAACAGCTCTCCTCTAAAGATTGCTAGTCCGTGAAATTTCGGAGTGCACTAAGCCGATTGCGTGTATATAAAGCTTGTTTTCTTTAGCAAATTGGAGTGGGTTGGGTGGACTTTCCACTTTCATTCTTTTTCCCTGCCTCTCAAGACCTAAAGAAGCCATCTAATTAAAGAGCCGTTCAGAGAAGAAAACGCGTCGGGGAATCAGCCACCTATCCTTTTGGCTAATTAGAACTGAACAGTTTCCCTTACTGAGCTCATTCGAACAGAACAGACGGCGCACGCATTGCGTCACCGAATTGCCCCCCAAACCCTGACCTATAGTCTCCACATCTAGGCATGAATGATGGGTGTTTGTGGCATTAGGATGGATAAACGATCCCATTACTAAATAAATAGTGCTATCTACGATCACTGGGACCGTATATACAGAAATACTGGCTGTGTATCCAGCTCGGCGACAGTCTGTTACCGGTCCACTGGATCAGGGGCCAGTTACCAGCAGGTGACAGTGTTGGATTTATAATTTGCTTGGCAAAAAATGGCACCCTTCTCGAGAAGTAAGCTATACTAGAGAAAACTAAAAATTATGATTTAGGCCGCACCTTTCGAGAACTCAGTTATTCGGGATGAAACTAAGAATTTTAGTTTAAAAATTTTCGCTATAAAACGAGGTATTCATTTTCACATAGAATTTATTACGTGGTGTCCCTCCAATAACTGCCCGCCCCCGCATTTCCCAAAAACTTCCGACTGCTCTGAACCCTGAGATGGTGACATGCTGTACGACAAAGGCAATTGCTGCCGCCGTCAAATCATCCCATAGTCTTAGTGTTGGGAGCAACAACACTAATATCTGTGCAGTTGGTGGAACTAAGAGTGGAACCGTGGTCAATGGTGATTAAAGTGATAACAGGAGACTGGTTAGCGCCCCTGAATTTGGCCTCCTGTACTGCGGTTGAGAAGAGCAGCGAATCTTTCCATCTATTTACCACCGAAGAAAGCAGATATGATTACAGGCACACGACAACGAACAAATGACAGGTGTGGATCAGGGAGACGTAGTGGTGAATGTACCACTGAGATCAAGAGACGGATCTCTCTATAGATAGCAGGAGAGAAAGCAGTAAAGTGTTGTATACCATCTGGAGAGGTTATACACCAAATTAAAAAGCCCTGAAAGTTCGTCTGATGAATGCGCTATAGTCTGGTCTATATCTCATTGTATACGGTCGGGGAATTGGATGATAAAAAGCTATAAAAACAGCCCGGAGATGTTGTGCTGGTGTCGAATGCTTGGAGTCACTTGTGCTTGGGAGCATAAAATAAAATATGTTTTGGTATCATATTTTCATCCACAAGCCATCTATTTGTATATGCTCGAGTGGCACAAATACTGTACAGTGGCATATAATGACGTCAGAGGCTGATTATTTATCCACAATGAAAATAGTTATAGACGATAACATTAGACGTTCATCATATTGTTACCTATAATCAAAAGTTTGAGAGGAATCGAATGGTGTCAAATAAAATTCCATCTGTCCATCCACTGACCTCCAAACCTAACCATTATGCAGGCCACTTTTGAGGAATGAAAGTTTCAAATTTTTGCAGAAGGTATATCTTTTACTCAGACGCTTTGATAGCATCGCTTTTTTATTTAAATTACACCAATATCCGTCTAAGGAGTGAACACATTTTCACCAATCTTTAGACAGCTGGTTAGAGCATGGTACGACAGTACCCAACGAGGAACAACAAAAGGCGGAAAGATGTATAAAAATAAATAAGTAAATTACTCATATAGTAATTGACAAAAACTTGGCCTAAGTACTGTATAAAATT